>VMDO01028362.1:0-22500 GCA_007922755.1 Pedetes capensis
GATTGAACCCAGGGCCTTGTGCTAGGCAAGTGCTCTACCACTAAGCTATATCCCCAGCCCTTCTTTTCATTTTTATTTTGAGGCAGGGTCTACTAAGTTATATAATTTTCTCTGGCCTCAAACCTGCAGTCCTCCTGCTTCAGCCTCCTGAGCATCTGGGATATAGGCATGTGACAATGCACTTAGCAGTGACTATTTTAAAAATCATGTTATTTGGTTTTAGCCTATTGATTTTTTGGAGTTCCATATATGTTCTGGATATCAGCCCTTTGCTAGATATATAGTGTGCAAATATTTTCTCCTATTTCACAAGTTGTCTGCATTCTGTTGATTGTTTCCTTTGCTATGCAGAAGCTTTTTAGTTTTATATAATACCATTTGTCAATTTTTGCCTTTTTTCCTGTGCTTTTGGGGTTTTGGCCAAAAATTCTTGGCCCATTCCAATGTCATGAATCATTTCCCCTGTTTTCTTCTAATAGTTTTATAGTTTCAAATCTTGCATTTAAGTCTTTAGCCAATTTTGAGTTGTTCTTTGTAAGTGGTGAGAGTTGGGGATCTAACTTCATTCTTCTGCATGTGGATATCCAATTTCCCCAACACTATTTATTGAAAAGATAATTCTTTCTCCAATGTGTATTATTAGCACTTTTGTCAAAAATCAATTGGATATAATATATGGTTTACATCTAGTTCCTCTAATCTGTTCCATAGGTCTACATATCTATTTATATGCCAGTACCATAGTCCTTTGATTGTTACAACTTTATAAAATGTTTTAAAGTAAGATAGCATAAAGCCACATGCTCTGTCCTTTTTGCTCAAGATGGTTTTGGCTATTCAGGATTTCTTTCTTTCTTTCTTTCTTTCTTTCTTTCTTTCTTTAGTTCCATATAAATTTTAGAATTATTTTTTTAGGTCTATGAAAAATGTCATTAGTATTTAGATAAAGATTGCACTGAATCTGTAAATCACTGTGGATAGTAATGACATTTTAACAATCCATGGACATGGAATATCTTTCCACTTTTTTGTGTACTTTGAAATTTTTTCCATTAATGTTTTATAATTTTTGTTGTAGAGATCTTCACCTCTGGTAAATTTATTCCTAGGTATTTTTTGTAACTGTTGTAAATGAGTTGCTTTCTGAACTGTTATTTCAGATAATTCACTATTGGCATATAGCATCACTACTGACTTTTGTATTTTGATTTTGTATGCTGAAACTTCGCTGAATTCATTTATTAGTTCCAAGAGTTTTTTGTTGGAGTTCTTGGGGCTTTTTATATGTAAGATCATGTCATCTACAAACTGAGAATTTGACTTCTTTTCCAGTTGGCTGCTTCTTTACTTCCTTACTTCTTTCCTTTGCCTGATTGCTCTGCCTAGGACTTCCAGGACTATGTTGAATAATTCATTTTAAAGGACTTTAGCTCGACTCGATGGCACCTAACAACAACAACAAATAATAATAAAAAAAAGTGAACACAGGGATAGTTCATAGAAATGGCATTGTTTTACTGTGCAAAAAATTCATAAGAATTAAAATTCTTCTTTATAATAGAAAATCTAGAATCAAGTAGTAGCATTATAAATGACTACCAGCCCTCTTATACATATTTCCCTACTAGATCAGAATAAAACATTTTATTCTATTTTCTTTCTGCAAAATTGGAATACTTGTAACTACTTTGCATTAAGGTTTCTCAAAGTTGACATTAATGACCATCCTAAATAAGTGTCATAATCAGTATGTACAGGATAATACATGCATGGACATATATGAGTTATGATTTCTCTAAGTGGTGGAATATCAAGTAATCTTGGGTCAAGGATATATGAGATGGCATTAGACATGGAAATATAATGTGAGAGTAAAGACAGGGCAGTTCTAACAATAATAGAGGTTCTTGGTCTAAAGTTAGTGTCTAAATTCTGGCCATCCACATGGGCAATATCTTCAATTAAAAGTCTCCATGGTGGGCTTTTTTCAATGTAAACTACATGCAAAACACGTTCATTCAATGATTTCAAAAGATACAGCACAACATATAAAGATTTAAAAAATGAGAATAATTTGGCTGTTAAGAGATTGAGAGACCAGACCAGGCATGTTGGCGCGCATACCTGTAATTCCAGCACTCAGGGGGTGAGGAAGGAGGACTGATGCAAGTTCAAGGTCAGCCTGGTCTACATAGTAAATTCCAGGCCAGTTTGAGCTATACAGTAAGACCCTGTCTCAAAGAAAAACAGCAACAACAACAACAGAGAGAGAGTGTGAGAAAGAAAGGGACAGAGAGAGAGGGAGAGGGGGAGAGAGAGAGAGGGAGGGAGGGAGAGAGAGAGAGAGAGAGAAGAAAATGTGAATTCACTAAATGTTTAAAGTACTCCTTGTAAAATAGATTTTTTTTTTCCCGGTACTGGGGGTTGAACCCAGAGCCTCATGCTTGATTTAACTTTTTGAGACAGGGTCTTGCTAAATTACGCAGATTGCCTGTGATCTTGAGCTTGCGATCCTCTTGCCTTCACCTCCCAACCCTCAGGGATTACAGGCCTGAGCCACCACGCCTGGCATAAAATAGATTTTTTATTCCTATTTCGCAGATGAAAAACTGAGTCTTGGAGAAGGTAAAATAGGCTGAAACATTCAAGATGAGTAGTTGATTTTTATTTTAATTTTGTTTAATATACTCTAGGAGCCAAAGAGGAATACAGAGATAGATAAAACATTTTCCCTTTCATTAAATAATTTTCAAATTGGTGAAGTATATATAGACATATATACAAATATAATAAAACTTTGACCAAAAGAAAGGAAATGAGAAACCCACAAATCACAGGTTGCTTTCTCCTTTCTGAGGAGAGGAGAATATCTCAGGGAAAGTTATGTGTATGTCTGAATTAGAATAGGGAAACATGAGTTTTTCTTTCATTATTCTTTATAGTATACATTTATGTAGAAAATGCATATGTTATACATACAAAAACGTAATATGTATGTTTTTTATATATTTTATTATAAAATAAGGGACTCCATGTTTTTAAAAATATGATTGCAAACAGGTAACCTCTACATGCTTTATAAGTACTGGACTTACTAGTGGAAAAGTCCAAAATATATTTTATGTATCATTCAGGTGTGATGTATTTGGAAGAAAATAATTTTCATGTCTACATATAACTGATGGGATCAATATCCAAATAAGCTCTTTGATAACTTAGAATTAATCAATGCTTCTTGTTGTTGTCATTGTTGTTGTTGTTTTTAGGTACCATCCAGTTGGGTCTGACTCATAGTGACCCTATGTACAGCATAACAAAACATTCCTGAACAAAACATTCCTGAACAAAACATTCGTGCCATGTACACGATCCTTTTTATGTTTAAGTCCATTGTTGTAGCCAGTAGTAGAGGGTCTTCTTCCTTTTTATAGTGGACCCACCACTCTCTCAAACATGATGTCCTTCTCCAGGGATTGATCCCTCCTGACAACATGTCCAAAATACATAAGATGTAGCCATCCTTCCTTCCAAGGAGCACTCTGGTTGCACTTCTCCTAGGACGGATCTGTTGGTTCTTTTATTAGTACATGGTATATTGAGTATTCGTCTACAGCACCCTAATTCACAAGCATCAATTATTCTCCTGTCTCCTTTACTCACTGTCCAACTTTCAGTGCTTAGAGGTGATTAAGCACTTTATCCTCAAACTACTTTCAGGATTTTATATATTTGTGACAGCTATTAGTAGCATGAGATAAGAATATGAAAAAGTGGCTAATATAGTAATGTAATAACATTTTTCTTCATAATTCAAGATATTCACCAGCCACACTGGTGTAAATTCACATGTGTAAATTCATATGTGTAAATTCACATGTTCCCACTAGCATATATCACAGGGCTTGAAGCATAATAGACACTTCAGTGATTTAACTCAAAATAACTACCGTTAACTGAATAATTAACAAAATCTAGATCATTCCTTCATACGTTAATTTTTATCCTCATATCCATGCTGGAAGGTAAGTGAACTTTACCCATTTTCAAGTGCAGAAACTATGGTTCAGAGAAATCTACCATTTTTCCAGAGGTCTCACTTTACAGAGGCAGCATATGACAAAAACAGGGTTTGAGCCCAGATCTGTCCCGTTCTACAGTATGCCTTTTTTAACCATGCAACCATCTAATGGCAGATAACACTTATCCTCACAATCACCTTGAAAGGTACAGTCTGTTGTCCTCCTAAATTTATGGACAAGGAGATGGAGGCAGCAAGAGATTGTCACTTGTTTTTAGTCACACACTTGACCTGGACTTGGGGAAACTGGAAGTAAGAGATCCAACCAGATCTTGTGCCCTGAGACTTGAGTTCGTGGCAACCACTGTAGTGGAGGAGGACACCATGTCATATAAAAGCTTGTCTAAGACCATCTAGGTGAGAGGCTTTGCTGAAGAGCAGTGCTTACTGTCTGGCTTTGAGTGGTCTGAGACTGCAAGAATGTTTCTTACCATTTTGTCCTATAAGATCCTCTTGAGAGGCTGGGCGCGGTGGCGCACGCCTGTAATCCCAGCGGTTTAGGAGGCGGAGGCAGGAGAATTGCAAGTTCGAGACTAGAGGCAGTCTGCATAACTTAGCGAGACCATGTCTCAAGAAAACTAAGAAAAATGGGCTGAGGGGGCAGCTCAGTGGTCCAGCACTTGCAGAGCATGCAAGCGCAAGGCCCTGGGTTCAACCCCCAGTACCGCAAAAAAGAAAAAAAAAATCCTCTTGAGAGTAAAGAGAATCTCCCCATGTGCCCCAAAAGACTAAAATCCACAGCCATTTATACTTAACACTTGAGGAATTCATTGCCCCAGTAAAATGCAGTGAGACAAAAATCTCCAAAAGCTGTATCTATTATTCCTTCACCTTTTAACAGGCTTCTGACATCAAAGTTTATTGTTAAAAGCATCCTTAATAGAAATATTACTGTATATATTTTCACCAGAAGGAAGAATGTCAGGGAAATTTGTCATGATAGGTGTTTACCATAAGTTTGACATGCATTATTGTTAGATCATTCTACTCTCCCTCCATAATTTTTCTATGCAATTTATTTATGTGCATATCTAATAGTGTGCCACTTAATTGAAATTATAGTGTGTTCAAGCCAGATTTGACACTGACTGGCAGTTGCTGTTAAAGAATACTTGGAACCTCTGAACGGGTCATTTTCCAAATAGGACAGATGTAGCTATATTCATCCAGCACAATATTTCAGAAAATCAAATAGCTGATAGTGCCAATACGAGTACCTCATTCATCTCAGGCAAGATTATGTATTAGTCACCTTTGTAGACCACAACCTCAGAGCTGCATATAGCATAACTGATAGTAGTATCATTAGCTTCCTTATCTTCCCACACAAAGACTCTGCCTGTAAATACAAGGGTCTTGGAAATAACTTTAGAAAATTATTCAATCCTCAGAAGACTTTTTTAAATGTAAGAATTTGCACATAAAAAATAACCCAATGTTTGATTGCTTTCTGTGTTTTTTATCCAGACACATATTGCTAGAAAAGTACAGCCTGTGGAAACAGGATCCAAATCCAGACTATCATAGAGAGATTCTTAATAGGGCAACAGCCCAAACAAAGGAACAAGGAACAAACTTCAAGGAACAAAACACCCAATATCCTCAGATTTATTTTTGAATTTAGAAACGCTAAAATTTTATAAAGAACAACATATAGTTTGTCTCCCTTTCCCTACCTTTTTGTGTTTTCTACTTAAATATCCACTTCACCTGTGGGGCACATCATTAACCTCTCTGTGCCTTAGTTTCCCCATCTGTAGAACAAGGTAATAATAATATACTTCTGTTTTGGTTTTTGGGCATATTCAGTGAGGCAAAACAGTTTAAAAGCACAAATCAGATATCTAGTATAAGTGCTGAATTTTGGTTAACATTATTATCATTATTGTTTCATTATTATTCCATGATTGTTAGTAATATCATGCCTTATCTTACAGCAGTTTTTAAAAAAACAAATTGATCTAACATTTGAGGTACCTCTATGAATATAAAAAATAAATAGTAAACTTTGATATTGAGAATTAATATATTCCTAAGGATCACTTTCATGATAATACATATAAAAATAATAAAATGGACCCCCCACTGAAACATTCTCTATTTTTCTGCAGATCAGATTACATGACATCCTATATATGTTTTGCAAGGAACTTCAACCCTAGATCAAATGTAGCTATAATTCAAAGTACTTTGTTTCAAGAAGTAGCTGAACATTTTGCTGTCTCTATGATTATATTTTCCTCAACAGCTTTTGTTTGTCAATTAGAAATCAATAGGCAAGAAATCAGCATTTTGAACTATGTGGGATTCATAAAAAGAAAAGATCTAACATTTGTTGAATGCTTCTCAGTGCCAGAGAGCTTTGGAGGTGCTTTATACATAGTCATTGTTTCACTTAATCTCCATAACTGTCACTAGAGACAGAGTGTTCTTCATTTGATAGGATTCATCAGCTAAGAAGTGGATCAGAACCGAAAACCTCTGTCAATCTGGCTCTCAAGCCTATTCTCTGTAATCTGTTTATTCTAAGTAAATACTTTTGAATGACTAGAGTTGTATAATACCTAATCACTTATTTCCAAAAATGATCTGAGAATCATCTTTACAATACAACATCATGACCTTATGGTAAATGCTAACAAAATTTTCTTACTTGATGACTCTAATTAGAAGGACATTTCTGTGTAATTTTGGTAAATCCTGGTAGCATTTCTACAGAGCAAGGTTCTTAGGTAACAGCTGTAGAAAAATCTCCATAAACATTTCATTTGATATTCTCATGTTTTACATTAATGCAAGTGTTTCTGCACACCCCAGGGATGTGAAATGTACTATAAGAAATGCAGTGAGCTGCCAATCAACGCCCTGCAGGGGGATTTACGAAATGGAGTTGTGCAAATGTTGTTTGTTTCTTTTCAGCCCAAACTGCATGAATTATTTCAACTGAATGGGTGGAGAGGGGAAGGGGTACAGGAAGCTAATACAGAACTCTGCACCCCCATTGCTGCGGAATGAGTAGTCTGAGTGACAGGCTGCTTACTGCCGAAGTCTGTCACTTTTTGTTTTGAGATATTGGTTTTATGCTGCCCCTGTAGTCTCTTGAACAATTATTCCAGCCCTTATTATCATCCTTCTTAAGTGACAGCCAGATTCAACCCTTTACGCTCTTCTCCTGTCACCTGGAAAAAGGCTGCATGGGAGGCACCAGGTGATTTCTTCAGCTCGGGGTTTCCCCTTCAAGAGGAAAGAAAGGACAGTCTTAGCAGGTAGAAAGAGCTGGACCCCTTGAGGAAACATCATGGTTTTGTGGGCAAAGCTGCATCTTTTAAGGGCCTGAGTTTTAACTTCAGCTCTTCAGCTTTCAGGCTGTGTGACTTGGGCAAGGTTATTTCCCAGACTCCATTTGCTCATTTCGATGATGGCGAAATAATATTACAAGGAATACGTGAGATGGTATTTCTAAAACGCTTGGTGCGTAGGAAGCACAGCACTAAAAAACCTATCTATCATTGCTTCACCTTTGTTGAGGCAA
This sequence comes from Pedetes capensis, assembly GCA_007922755.1. Lineage (NCBI taxonomy): Eukaryota > Metazoa > Chordata > Mammalia > Rodentia > Pedetidae > Pedetes > Pedetes capensis. The sequence goes on from VMDO01028362.1 coordinate 7,611, forward strand.
TAACACAGAATAGGGTTATATTCTGAATGTGTATCATATGAGATCTAGCAGATTTGAGATCATTAGTTGCTGCTTAAACAAAGACCATTTTTTGCACTCTAGTTATCAAGACCAGTTCAGTAGTGTTCCTTTCTAACTTAGTGGCTGCACATATCATTTGAATAGAAACTCCAATATTCTCTCTACTATGTGTCTCCCTCAGTTGCCTCTTTCTGTAGGAATCTATGTGGCCCGTTGATGCTATCTCACTACTTACTGGAACTCTACTATCTCAGTAGGAGGTTGTCAGATAATCTACTTCTAGATATGAAGAGTTAACATATAGTGTAAATATATGGTCAAAAGAATCTGTCTTTATAGATATTCTATTCTTTAGGTGCCTGCAGCTATAGCCCTGTGGCATCCGATCCCGTCAGATCTCGGAAGCTAAGCAGGGTTGGGCCTGGTTAGTACCTGGATGGGAGACCGCCTGGGAACACCAGAATCTGTAGGCTGGGAGAAGGACCTGGCAACCCCCTCCCAAAAATCAATCTGCCATTGAAAACCCTATGAACAGCAGAGAAGCACTGACAATAGTGTTTCCCCTGTTGTACAGAGGGTCACTATGAGTCGGATACCGACTCGATGGCACCTAACAACAATTCTTTAGGTGTAATATCTGGTAGTATTACATTTAGGTGTAAGACCCAAGTAGTAGTACATTGTTCTCAAAAGCACTGTCCTATGTTGAAGCTATCCACTTTGTAAAATGAGGCAAAATGGAATATTCTTTACAATTCTTCTGCCATTCCATCTCATTACTTTTGACATAATGGCAAGTGCTTTAATCTGCAAAGAGCCAAACGCATCTTGAACAGTAGCATGTACATATTTCCTGGAAACAACAGATACTGTAGCTTTGGGAGAAGGACCCAGCAACCCACTCCCAAAAATCAAGCCACCATTGAAAACTCTATGAATAGCAAAGAAACACCGACAATAGTATTTTGCCTGTTGTACATAGGATCGCTATGAGTCTGATACTGACTCAACAGCACCTAACAACAACAACTATTGGATCATAACATGGGGGGGAAAAAGGAATATCACCAACAAGTCAAGTATGAAAGCTCAAATTTTCTGTTAATTGAAACCAGGCATAGTGATGCATGCTCATAATTCCAGCACTTGGAAGATTGAGACAGGAGGATTATGAGTTTGAAGCCAACCTGAGCTACATAGTAAAGCCCTGTCCAAAGATAAAAATGTTTAAAAATCTGTCAGTCATCCTCATTTTTTGTTTTGTAGATGTTCCAAACTTCTATCTATCTAGCTCTAACTAGATCACTGTTTTCCACAGTGATAAATGAGATTATATTTTTGGTATACAGGTGAAAATTTATTTAAATACTTAGTATGCTTTCAGACATTTAGTTAGAATGTTAAATTATAATACAAATTTCCCTCTTTAAATGAAATTATTTATATATTGGAAAAAATAAAAGTACAAGCTTTTAAAAGTAACTGTATAGGGGTAATGTGGAAAGATTAAAAACTATTTAAGTGATAGTCAAATGATTCATAAAGTTCATAAAACACTGATCTAAAGAACTGATTGAAAATGTTTATTGCCACATGTTAACATTCTTTGGTATAAGTGATTTTGTTGAATAATTTCACAAGGTTTTGAGTATTAAGTATCCCATGGCTTAAAGAAATCAAGTCACATTGTTCTGCAATTATAGTCTTGCCTCCCTAAACAAGCAGAAGAATATGGAACACACTTTTTCTTTTATCATTGCATACCTTAAAGTAAATCTCAAATGGAGTAAAGATTTAAGGGGGAAAATAAATTGTAAAACTACCTGATAAAAATCACTGGAGTCTTATTTTTACGTATTTCGGATATGTAGTCAGGAGAGATCAATCCCTGGAGAAGGACATCATGTTTGGGAGAGTGGCAGGTCAACGCAAAGGAGGAAAACCCTCCACCAGATGGATTGACACAGTGTCTGCAACAATGGGCTTAAACATAAATAAGATCGTTTGCCTGGCACAGAATCAGGAAGTGTTTCGAGGAGTGTTCCGGAGGAGACGGGAGAAAGGAAAAGCCTTGGGCACTTTTGCCTTCCAGGGGCAAACACCCGTGTTGGTGGTCTCGGTGGTCTTGAGGAGACAGCTGTTGCTTCATCGGTGATCAGATGGAGAGCGGGTTCTTTCCTTGTTGATGGTTGTGGTGGGAGAGCGTTCTTTCCTCACCGAAGGTCCGAGGGAGAGCGGGAGCTGTTTCCTCATCAGTGATCTGGGCAGGAACAGGTGAGAAGGTCTCGCTTAGCCAATGGTCTGGGTGAAAAGCGTAAAGGTGTAAAGGGTCGAGCTGCTGCAGCACAGCTCCTTATATAGCTCGCCCACAGAATGGCCTGAGCCAATCAGCTTTCAGTCCAATTGTCCAATCAGGAAGGGTTTTGTACAAACGTACAACCAAGTTATTTTCATTTTCCCTAGATTTCTAATTTACAAACCAGATATTCAAAAGCCATTTTCCCAGTTTGGGAGTTTTTGCCAATTTCCTCTTAATTTTTCCCTACAAAAAGGACCTGCCCACTCAGCAGTAGAGCACTTGTCTAGTGTGCATAAGGCTTGGGTTTGACCCCTCGTAATAGTGCAATTAAATAAATAAACAAATAAAATGCTTAAAACTGGAAGTGGCCATGGTTAGGTAGCATCGAGTCAGCTCCAACTAATAGACACCCTCATAGGGTTTTCAACACATGCCTATAATCCCAGCATTCAGCAGGAGGGCAAGTTCAAGTCCAACCATATAGCAAGATTCTATCTTGATTTAAACCAGGAAAAAAAGTGCTTACACTGTCTCATAATGATAGGTTTTTTTAACCTATTTGACAGAAATCAAAACATTTGACAAATATATTGTGTTGATTAGCCCAAGATCAAGAGTAGATATGTAAAGTATGATATCCAATGGAGAGAAGAGAAAGAAAAAAAAGTATATGCTGCTCCTTATAAAATTTTAGCCTTTCTAAATTCAAAAGTAAAATCTGAGGTTATTTTTTGTTTTTGTGGGTTCCATGAAATCACTCAGGCTATTGTCCCATAAGGAATCTTCTGCAAAGTTTGGATTTTCATCTTGTTGCCACAAGATGTACTTTTCTAAAACAAATATCTGGATTTAAAAAAATACAGAAAACTAAGACTTTTTAGGGACTCATAGAATTGAATAATTTTCTAACAGTTACTTCCAAGACCTTTGCATGCATAGGCAAAGCCTTCCTAGGACACGTTGAGGAAAATGAACAATACTAGTATTTTTTTTTTTTTTTTTTTTTTTTGTGCAAGTCTGCATTAAACCCCAATCCCAGTGCCCAGGTAATGCACTTGAGTATGGCTGGAGCAAGCAAGCAAGAGACAGAGGGGTAGAAAAATGACTTCTGAGATATAGCCAGAAGCCAGATCCTTTATGCCTTACAGCTACTTTAAATAATTTGGGCTTCTAAGGATAAAGCAGAGCTATTGGAGATATTTTTTTTTAGCATGTCATTTTGACATGAACTGATCTCTCTGTCCATTCAGGCTGCTGTCCCAAAATATCATAAACTGGGGAGCTTCTCAATATCAAAAATGTAGCTCTCACATGTCTGGAGGCTGGAAGTTCAAGGTCAAAGAATCAGATTCAGTGTCTGGTGAGGGTCCATTTTATGGTTCATAGATGGCCCCTTCTCATGTATCCTCATGTGGTACAAAGGGCAGGACAGCTTTCTGGGGTGCCTCTTTTACTAAGGCACTAATCACAGTCATGACAGACTAGTCCCTCCCACCTCCCCAAAGGCCCTACCTGTTAATACTATCACGTTGTTGTTGTTGTTGTTGTTAGGTGCCGTCGGGTCAGTATCCGACTCATAGCGACCCTCATAGGGTTTTCAATGGCTGACTGTTTCGGGATTGCCTTGGGAGTGGATTGCCAGGTCCTTCTCCCATACTATCACCTTAGGTGTTAGATTTCAACATGCAAATTTTGGGGAGACACAAACATTCAGGCCCTACACCTGATGTGCATTTTTAAATTAGAGAAGTCTACAATAGCCATTTTCTAAATATCCATATTGCCTTCTATTTTTATACAAAGGATTGTGGGGCTATTATTTTAGTTTTTGTTTTGGTTTTGACTTTGTTTTGTTTAGTTTACAGTGCTGGAGATGGAACCCAGGGCCTTGTGCATGTTAGGCAAGTGCCCTACTACTACATTACATACATGTGGGGCATCGCCCTGCCGCTGGACTAGCTCTGGTCGTGATCGGGAACCGGCGGCCAAACACCCCTCATCTGGTGAGGGGGAGCAGGGCACCCAGGAGCTGGGCCGCCTGGAAAGGAGGCTTATGCCCACGGCTGCTCTGAGAAGCCTTGAAAAAGGCAGGCTCAGAGGCTTCTGCCCACAACGGCTCCTTGCTTCTTTTCTTCCCAAGGAAGATGCCGACTCCGAATGCTCTTCTCTAACAGCTCTTTATTTCTTCCTTGTCTGTCCCAGTTGATGGAATGGACCCAGACTGCTCCGTGTACCACCCTCATATACTCTTCTGGGGCTTGCCAGGGACCAATCAGAGACAGTCACCCCCGGGTTTGTAAACAGCCAATCAGTGTCGAGGGGGCTGAGGCAAGGGAATAGATGCCAGCGCCATCTTGGGGAGCTGGACGACCCTGAGTTCCCGGTTGTAGGGCAAAGGTGACTGCCTGAGGAACAAGTCTCAGACCTCCAAGGGAGCCTAGATAGGCCCCCAGGCAAACTGCCTCTCTAGGCAGTGCCCTACACATGTTGTTGTTGTTAGGTGCTGTCGAGTCAGTATCCGAATCCTAGTGACCCTCATAGGGTTTTCAATGGCTGAGTGGTTCTGGATTGTCTTGGGAGTGGATTGCCAGGCCCTTCTCCCATTTTTGCGGTGCTGGGAATTAAACTTGGGGCCTCAGAGACTGCAGTGCAGCGCTCTACCCACTGAGCTAAATCCCAGCCTGCCCTACACATACACTGCCCAAAAAATGCATATTTTATTTTTACAGAACTCATTGTTTTAATTTTAGATTATAGAAGTGAGTTTTACAGCCAGAAATGGGAGTGCACACCTGTACTTCCAGCTACTGAGAAGGCTGAGGCAGAAAGATTGAGAATCTGAGGCCAACCTGGGGAACTGAACACGATCTCCATCTAAAAAGAAAAAAAAAAAGTAATTTATCCTTCTTTTGCTAAAGAAAATTTATAAAACTTAGGAAAAAATATTTAAAACAAAATGAATGCACTTATAAGTCTAACACAGGGGTTGGAAAATTATAGCCAACAGATCAACCACCTGTCTTTTGTAAAGAAAAATGTTATTAGAACAAATCTGCACCCATTTGTTTACAATTATCCACAGCTATTTTCCACAGAGGCAGAGTTGAATGGTAACAGACTGTATGTTCCAGAAAGTTTAAAGTATTTACCTAACCCTTTATAGGAAAAGTTTGCTAGTCCTTGTTTTAACCCTCTGAAATAATCTGTGAATTTATCTGTACACTTTTAAAAAGGTACATTCTTGACATATTTTAAATGTCAAAGTCATACTATAACTAGTTATATGATGTATTTTGCCAATTTCACTTACCACTATACCATCAGCATTTTTGCATATAGTTAGCCGTTATAAAAGATAGCCAGAGGCTAATATTTTTAACTGTACTATAATATTCCAATAGTGAATGATTTTACAAGGAAAATATTTAAAAAATCAACAATATCAATAGGAAACATCAAAAGAAGAGGAGAGGAATACACAGTCATTAAACCAAAAAGAATTAGTGGATGACCAAACATGTCAAGAGGTTGTATATTATCTGGAACCAATGGTACTGAAGGAAGAAGTGGAAGCTTCCTTGAAGGAATTGGTGAAACATAAGTCTCCAGGAATTGATGTAATACCAATTGAGATGTTTCAACAAATAGATGCAGCACTGGAGGTGCTAACCTGTTTATGTGAACAGATTTGGAAAACAGCTACCTAGCCAACTGACTGGAAGAGATCCATATGTGTACCTATTCCCATGAAAGGGGATCCAACAGAATGTGGAAATTATAGAATGATACTAATATCACACGTAAGCAAAAGATCATTCAAAAACAACTGCAGCAGTATATAGACAGGGAACTGCTAGAAAATCAAGCCAGATTCAGAAGAGGGTGTGGGACCAGGGATATCATTGCTGATGTTAGATGGATATTAGCTGAAAGCAGAGAATATCAGAAAGATGTCTGTCTATGTTTTACCAGCTATGCAAAGGCATTTGACTGTGTGGAACATAACAAATTATGGATAACACTGTGAAGAATAGGAATATCAGAGCACTTAATTGTGCTCATGAGGAATCTGTAAATGGACCCGAAGGCAGTTGTTCAAACAGAACAAGGAAACACTGCCTGGTTTAATGTCGAGAAAGATGTATGTCAGAACTGTACCCTTTTACCATATCTCTTCAAACTCTAGGCTGAGCAAATAATCCAAGAAGCTGGACTTTATGAAAAAGAACATAGCATTATGATTGGTGGAAGACTGCCCCGACCCGCAGGGTTTTTCAACAGGGACCTAGAGTAGGGGGCAAACGAATGGGAGAGACCACAGACACGAAGGACGAGAGCAAGACAGGCTATCTGATCAAGCTCCAAAGTCTTTAATTTTTTGCTGTAGCTTATATACACATGGGGCTGGGATTTAGCTCAGTGGGTAGAGCGCTGTGCTGCAGTCTCTGAGGTCCTGAGTTCAATTCCCAGCACCGCAAAAATGGGAGAAGGGCCTGGCAATCCACTCCCAAGGCAATCCCGAAACAGTCAGCCATTGAAAACCCTATGAGGGTCACTATGAGTCGGATCTCCGACTCAATGGCACCTAACAACAACAACAACAACAACAATATACACATGGGAGGGGGAGGTACAAAAATGTCACAAGGGTCAGGGACTTTCCAGAAGTCTTCAGTTCTTCCTGTAACCCTGACAACCGCTATCAGATGGTAATCTCAGTTCAAAGGTCACAATGCCCTGTGACCCAACATCTGCTATTTTCACCGCACCCTGCACTTTTCCCTCAGGGTATCTTGTAAAAGATTACTTATGGTCTTGGCTCCAGGCAGAAGACTCATTAGCAACCTGTGTTATGTAGATGACACAACTCTACTTGCTGAAAGTGAAGAGGATTTGAAGCATTTACTGATGAAGATCAAAGAACACAGCCTTCAGTATGGATTGCGCCTCAACATCAATAAAAAAAAAAACTCTTTACAACTGGGACAGTAGGCAACTTCATGATAAATGGAGAAAAGATTGAAGTTATCCAAGATTTTGCTTTACTTGGTTCTACACTCAACACCCATAGAAATAACAGTCAAGAAGCCAAAAGACGCATTGCTTTGGGAAATTGTTGTTGTTAGGTGCTGTCAAGTCGGTATCCGACTCATATCGACCCTCTGTACAACAGGGGAAACACTATTGTCAGTGCTTCTCTGCTGTTCATAGGGTTTTCAATGGCAACTTGATTTTTGGGAGGGGGTTGCCAGGTCCTTCTCCCAAGCCTGCAGCTTCTGGTGTTCCCAGGCGGTCTCCCATCCAGGTACTAACCAGGCCCAACCCTGCTTAGCTTCCGAGATCTGATGGGATCGGATTCCACAGGGCTATGGCTGCAGGCGCTTTGGGAAAAGCTGTAACAAAAGATCTTTTTAGAGTATTGAAAAGTAAAGATGTCACATTGAAGATGAAGGTGTGACGACTCATGCTATGGTATTTTCAGTGGCATCATATGGTTGTGAAAACTGGACATTGAACAATGGAGATAGGAAAAGAATTGATGCTTTTGAATTATGGTGCTAGAGATGAATATTGAATATATCATGGTCTGTAAAAAGAACCAACAGATCTGTCCTAGAAGAAGTGCAACCATAGTGTTCCTTGGAAGCACAGATGACTAGAATGCTTCTTATGTATTTGGAACATGTAGTTGGGAGGGACCAATCCCTGGAGAAGGACATCATGTTTGGAAGAATGGTAGGTCATCGAAAAAAAGGAAAATTCTCAATTAGATGGATTGACACAGTGTCTGCAACAATGGATTTAAACATAAATAAGATCATGTGCCTAGTACAGAATCAGGGAGTGTTTCGTTCTGCTGTACATAGGGTTGCTATGAGGCAGCCAGACTCGAGGGCACGCAACAACAACAACAACAAAATATTCCATCTTCTAAAAATACTATCACCTATTTACATAATTTCTTATTTGTTACTCTATTTTCTGACATTTAGATTTTCCAAATTTTTATTATAAACAATATAGTAGTTAATACTTTTGTATGTAGTTTTTTGTGAGTCTTTTTGCTGTTGTTGGTGGTGGTTTGGGTTTTGGTTTTATGAGACAGGGTATCATTATTTTGGTCCCAAACTCTTGACTCAAGTGACCTTTCTGCCTCAGCCACCCTAGCACTGGGACACAGGCATGTGCCACCCTGCCCAGATGATTGTTTGCATTTTGCTCATTCTCTTGGGCTAGATTCCTTAAGGTGAACTTACCAGGATCAAAGGGTATCAATACTTTAATGGCTCTTACTACACATAGTGAGGTTTTATAACACTGCTCCCTCTGGGAATCCCTGGTTCTCAACAAGGTTGCATAATGTCATTTGCGTAAGCAGATAAGATTGCTTTGGGCTGTCTGGATGAAATTTCTGATTTTTTTTATATTTTAAATGCAAATAAGGATAAATATAAAATAACTAACCTTTATTTGGGGTGGAGCATTGTTCTAAGTGATTTGCATATATTAACTCACTTAATCCTCACAACAGTCCTTTGGGACTGATCCTGTTATCCCTACTTTAGCGGTGAACAAGGACTAAAATCCAGACAGAGTGACTCTAGAGCACTGCGCTGCGCACCTGCTGAGAGTTTCTGGGTGGGGGTCCTTTTTCCTTTTATATTCACTTTTGTGACTCCACTGCTCTTAAGGATTATGTCTAGAAAATATGCTTTGACTCTGAAGATCCTGTGACTTCAAATTTTGAAAATCTTTTTATTGCAAACCATATACCCTACTGGCAGCAGAGTAGCTGAATTCACATTAGATGTTTCTCTGACTGTTTCTCAGGGTTTCTCAGGGCCCTTTCCCCCTTCTCATCTCTCAAGATTTTGTCTTCTTGTCAACATTCAGCCCCTAACGGTAGAGGGTACCTGTCATGCCACCTAAGTATTCCTAATGACCACTGTGGCCATGAACACAGACGCAGACAGAAGCAGCTTCCCGAAGCTCAAGGAAAACTTTATCTCCTGTTTTTAAAAAGGGTAAATGCAGACACAACTTTAGTTGGATGTTATAACTACTTCTTTCAGATTTCTTGATATTTTTCAAAGCTAATTTATACCATGTTGTACTTTTGTGAAACCTTATGGACAATTTCACAAGAAATTCTCCAATTATTTTTCCAATGGGTAAGCCCCATGTCTTAATTATTTTAATTAACAGACCTTGTTGTTGTTGTTAGGTGCCAGCGAGTCGGTATCCGACTCATAGCGACCCTCTGTTCAACAGGGGAAACACTATTGTCAGTGCTTCTCTGATGTTCATAGGGTTTTCAATGGCAGATTGATTTTTGGGAGGGGGTTGCCAGGTCCTTCTCCCAAGCCTACAGCTTCTGGTGTTCCCAGGCGGTCTCCCATCCAGGTACTAACCAGGCCCGACCCTGCTTAGCTTCGGAGATCTGACGGGATCGGATGCCACAGAGCTATGGCTGCAGGCCCTTAACAGACCTATAGAAGTTAATTAAAATTGGCATCATACTTCCAATACTGAATATAAAATCTTAATGAAAAAAATTTTTTAAAAAGCTGAAATGCAACTAGTTTTAATTGTCCAATACACTTGGTTGGGGGAAGGGATAATGAAAACAATAAAGCAGGTAAAGAGAAGATGCTTTTTTCAGAGACTCTACACATTCTTTTAAACAGATGGTTCTAGAATGAGGGTACAGTTCAGTGACAGAACACTTGTATAGCTTGGGCGAAGCCTGAATTCGATCCTCGCACCACAAAAAAATGCAAATAATTAAGTGGGTGTTTCAAAGGAATAATGATGATGATGCCAGTTTCTTTTCCATTCTACTGAAAAGCTGAGTTTATTTTTATGGGAGTGTCTTCTATGATGAAGGGAAAGCAATTTAGGTGCAGCCAGTCCTAGGCAGCTCTGCATGGACACTGAACAGGGCACAGTCTAAGTAAGGGGTCTCCACTAGGGGTCAAGCAAAGAAAAGAAATATGATGAAAGAGAAGCATATGGTTGGACTTATGGCAGGAGAAGAAACTAATGTTCCTAATAAGTGACAGGCCCTAGGTTAGGAACCCTCATGTAGACTGCATGGTCTTCCTTTAGAAAATAACCAGGTAGATACATATTATCATTAACCTCATTGTATCAATGATGAAATCAAATTTAAGGGGATTAACTAAAGCCATACAAGACCTACTTTTCTTCATCCCTTTTTCTCCCTTTGATGCACATGCTATATTATGCAATCTGGGTCATTTCTCCCTCTCAAGGTGTCATCCAAATCCTGCCACACTACTGTCAGTTCTATCTATAGCCCCACCACCCTGGCATCTGATCCCCTCAGATCTCAGAGGCTAAGCAGGGTCCGGCCTGGTTAGTCCTTGGGTGGGAGACGACCAGGTAATACCATGTGCTATGGGCTTGGGGGAAGGACCCAGCAGCCCACTTCTGAAACAATCAGCCATCAAAAACCCTCTGAATAGCAGAGAAGCACTGACAATAGTGCTGGGCATGGCACAGTGTCAAGGACTGTTTCATTCTGTTGTACATAGGGCCACTATGAGTCGGACATGACTTGACGGCACCTAACAACGACAATGGTCAGTCCCAGGAGGAGCTGACTCTGGAAGTAGGAATAGGTAACAATGCTAGCAACAACTAATTTAACATTCGAATTTATTGCATGACAGATTAAATGTTTTAGATAATTATTTTTCCCCCAACAAATGAGGAGCTACTCTTACCATTTTCTTCTATATATTAGAAAACTAAAATATCTATAACCTTGGAGCTATACAGTTAGTAAGTGTCAGAGTTTTTATTCAGACCTAATTCCAAAAGTCATTTTAATCACTATTTGGAAAACATTCACACCCGCAGATGTGTGTGCACACACAATTGCACACAGGCGCGTGCAGCATGAGCCCTCTCGCGAGGGTACCTGAGTATGGACAAGTGTACAACTTCCCAAAGTCAAAGAAAAACTAGAAGACAGTGAGGAAAGGGAAATGTTGCAAGAGATGTTGAGACTAACGTGGTCCCATGGGGCCAGGTATTTAACTTTTCAGTCTCATTCGTTTTATTCATTGAGTCTCAATATTGTTCTGCACATCAGAATCACTAAGATAGCTTTTTTTAAAAAATCACTGTTACTCTGGACCCACCATTGTTGTTTTTAGGTGCCATCCAGTCATGTCTGACTGATAGCAACCCTCATAGGGTTTTCAATGACTGATTGTTTTAGGATTGCTTTAGGAGTGGATTGCCACATCCTTCTCTCATAGGATCCAATTGTTGTTGCTGTTGTTAGGTGCCATCAAGTCGGTGTCTACTCATCGCAACCCTACACACAACAGGCAAAACACTATTGTCAGTACTTCTCTGCTATTCATAGGGTTTTCAATAGTGGGTTGATTTTTGGGAGTGGGTTGCCGGATGTAGGACCCAGTTGTTGTTGTTCTTGTTAGGTGCCATCCAGTTGTGTCCGACTCATAGCAACCCTTATAGGGTTTTCAATGGCTGATTGTTTCGGGATGGCCTCAGGAGTGGGTTGCCACATCCTTCTCCCATTTTCATGGTGCTGGGAATCGAACTAGAGACCTCAGAGACTGCAGAGTGGCTCTCTACCAACTGAGCTAAATCCCAGCCCTTAGGACCCAATAGAAACCTATTAAATCAGAATATCTGCTGCAGGGCTCCCCAGTTAGTTCTAACATGCAACCATAGTTAAGATCCATATGTTTAGAAGGAAAGGAAAGGAAATATCACTCCCACCAACCATGCAAGAGCTTGACCCCATGGTTTCCTGAAAGGTCCATGAATTCTATGAAATAACATGCAGGAAAAGTTATGTGTAATTGGAAGAAGCCCATAGTTTTCAGCATACTCTCCAGAGGATCCATGACTGAGCCCCTAAAATTAAAAATCACTGAAGAAGCTGATTCTTCAGCAGAGTGGGCCTGTCCACACACCTTCTTACCTTTCACACACATCACTATCCTATGTGTTTCAAAATCCCTTCTGTTCACACGCTGAAGTTTCTGTGGAAAATATCACCTTTACTTATAGCCTCAAGGCCTGACATTTTTATCCTTATATGTTCACTGGGTTAATAAGCATTTTCCTTCCAAGAAGAATCCACCATCTACCCATCACTCATATGTTGCAGAATCACTTCAACTAGGGTGGTTTTATACTACCATAGATCCTAACATAATAGCCATTTTGAATGGGCAGGGAGGGGAATATAAAGAATTTGGTCTAAGCAGTGGTATACAGGGAAGTTTTTTAAAAATCAGGACACTGGAAATCTGAAAGGTTGGGGAGGGCAGCTGAGTCAGTAGGATATATGCAAAGAAAGAGGAATCAGAATACCCAAAAACTAATTTTTAACCACAGCATCCCCAGTAAGTTCTGTGCTGAAAAAATGGATAGAAAACTCCCTTCTTTCCTCCTCCATTTTTGTCATATACAGATTCCCCAGAATTAACTGAAGATGAAGATGCTCTGTACCGTTGGGGTCAGCTTTGAGTAATGTAAAGCTCAAGAGTCTTAGAGTCAGACAGAACTGGGTTCCAATTCCAGCCTTGCTATTTGCTGAGGACGACTTTTGGCACGTCAGTTAGCCTCTTTAAGTCCAAGTTTCCTACCTGTAAAATGGCCATGATAATACCTACCTCGTAAGGTTACTATGAGAACAAGATGAAATAATTTATGTATACCATTTATTACAGTGCCTCAGACTAACAATGGTTCAACAAATGGCTATGCTACCACAATTTGGCTGTTACATATCAAACAGGTGTTTTCGGACAGGCCTCAAAGTGCAATTGTGTTCCTATGGGAATTTTTATGTTCCAAGTGATTTGCTTTGAGATAGACTTCAATATGCAAATATTTCAACACTTGCTTTAATAATTCAACTTACCTTTTTTGTTTTTGTTTCTTTGTTTCTTTGTTTTGAGACAGGGTTGTACTATGTAGCCCAGGGTGGACTCAAACCCTTGATCCTCCTGCCTCAGCCTCCTGAGTGCTGGGATTACAGGTGTGTACTGCCATCCTCAGCCTTTGACTTTTTAAAGGAACCTCTGATCTTTCCAACTGCCAGTGCTTCTTATTTATCTATTCAGCTGCCACCTTACTTTCATAACTAATAAAAACCTCCTTCCTGAAATGAGAATTCCTTAGGAGCAAGGACTATATCAGCATTAAATAACCATTTATTGCCCATCCACATGCCAACAACTGGACATAAAAGATACATGTAATATATTTCCTCTCATTAGGCTTAACTTCTATCTGGGGAAAATGATATGCAAATACAATCCATGATAATGTGTATGATAATAAAGATGTGTGCCAAGAACTAGAGAGTATAGTGAAAGAAAAAATTCATTTTATCTCAATTGATAAGGAAGTCAGATAACATGTCAACTAAACCAAATGTATATCAAAGTCCGTACTAAAGGAAAAAGATGTTAATGGAAAGAACTACATGAACTACTCCTGCAGGGAAAGAGTCATAGGTGGATATGGTTTATTTGGACCTTAAATATAAAAAAGAAAGATAAAAGGTAGAGTGTCATGGTATGCATTTAGGCTCATATGGAACAGTAAGACATGGTAGGCTGGCTTATGGGAAATAAGGGAAGTAGGGTTGGAGAGGCACTCCTGTGCAATTATACTTTCCAGAATCCTGCGAATGAATCAGGGAAGTTTAGATTTTATGCCATAAGAAAAAAATGCATTCTAGTTAGAACCAAAGTCTATGTAACACAATGAAAACTGATGCTGGGGTAAAGATGGCCAACCAGAGCACCTGGAAAGCACTGTCATTCACACAGGTGTGACCTGTAGTCTAGACTGATGCATCCTTAGAGATCACCTGTAGAAATACAAATGTGATATTTCATAAATGTCACCTGGGGTATTCCAATAATATAATCTGAATATATTCATTCAACAGCACCAAGCTATTCTATACCTATTCATCTCTTGATATTTAGTCAAACACATTTTATGTATCTAAACCATCAAGGATGTAGAAATATTTCCTGTCTACTTCACTGTATGTGACGTTTTGTTTGGGGTATTTTTTCATTAACTTCAAAATGTGATCTTAAAGATGAAGTGAGAAATAAAAGAGTAAATCAGTTCAGTCTTTCATAGCAGCATATTTTCTTCATGGGAAAAAAAAATGACTTTAATTGCACATGGATAGAAAATAATGTTTGAATACCTTCCCTTGACAAGATCCAGGACTTTCATGTGAGAATAAAATACACACTCACAGTAAGTTTAGATTTGGGGGTAGAATTTAAGCTCTTGTCCATCATCATATCATAATGGATGAATGTGTCACTTGCATAATAGCATTTGTTTGAGCATGTCAAGAAAGAGCAGAAGAGTCTTTGCAGTGCTAAGGAAATTTAAATTTTTAAGGATGTTTTCTTTTCAGTTAAAAACAACACCTACTCAAAATAAATTGGCAACTCAAATCTATGTTGTTATTCTAATGTTTAGGAATGGTTAAGGAAGGAAAGAGAATCTCAAGGTCACAGGGAA
>VMDO01028363.1:5417-24140 GCA_007922755.1 Pedetes capensis
CAGTGGCATCATATGGTTGTGAAAGCTGGACATTGAACAAGAGAGACAGAAAAAGAATTGATGCTTTTGAATTGTGGTGCTGGAGATGTCTATTGAATATACCATGGACTGCCAAAAGAACCAACAAATCTGTCCTAGAAGAAGTACAACCAGAGTGCTCCTTGGAAGCAAGAATGGCCAAACTGTGTCTTACATATTTCGGACATGTAGTCAGGAGAGAACAATCCCTAGAGAAGGATATCATGTTTGGAAGAGTGGCAGGTCAATGCAAAAGAGGAAAACCCTCCACCAGATGGATTGACACAGTGTCTGCAACAATGGGCTTAAACATAAATAAGATCGTTTGGCTGGCACAGAATCGGCAAGTGTTTCAATCTGCTGTACATAGGGTCTCTATGAGTCAGACTCGACTCGACGGCACCTAACAACAACAACAACAACAACAACAACAACAACAACAAGCTGAATGAATGAACTAGTCTTCAGAAGCTTTCTTTATTCATCATAATGGGAAGGAAATTTCTTCATCAGGCTTGTAGTGTTGAATCCTTTGTTTCCTAAACACTATGTCTCCTTTTCTTAGTTAATAGTTCTTTAGTATTGGTGAAGCCCATTTTCTAGAAACTTCTTAAAATAGGTAATGCCTGAAAATATCTTGATTGAAAACAATTTTCACTAAGCATTTTAAAGGCATTGCTCTTTCTAACTTCCAGTGTTGAAAAGTCCAACAGTATTCTTATATTCAATCCTTGATATATGATTTTAAAAATCTCTGAAAAGGCTTTTAGAAGCCAGGCACAGTAGCACACATTTGTAATCCCAGCTACTTGTAGCAGGCTAAGGCAGGAGAGTTGTGAGGTTTAGCCCAGCCTAGGAAAGATAGTGAGACACCATCTCAAAAAAGAAAAAGAAAAAAATGCCTTTATGACCTTCCCTTTATTCCCGGTGTTTTTTTATTTCATAAAAACAAACTGAGACTAGGGCTTTCTTGGTCTTTCTCCTATTAATAGGCTATCAGTGGGATGTTTTAATTCAGAGATTCATCCTCATTTAGGAAAAAAATTTTGGTATTACAGTATTCCACCTAATCTAACAGCATGATTATCACTATTCTGTCATGAAAGAAAAAATACTGTCAATTAAAATGTATCACACTATTGATTATAATAAGCATTCTAACTTCAGAGAGATTAAAATACTGGAAAAAAAATGTTTCTTGTGGTATTTCTTTCCTACTTTCTTCTCCTCCATTTCCCTTATTGTGTCTTGAGTTCTTATTGTTGTTGTTAGGTGCTGTTGAGTTAGTATCCGAGTCATAGCAACCCTA
The DNA here is from genome assembly GCA_007922755.1 of Pedetes capensis. NCBI lineage: Eukaryota > Metazoa > Chordata > Mammalia > Rodentia > Pedetidae > Pedetes > Pedetes capensis. The sequence goes on from VMDO01028363.1 coordinate 6,745, forward strand.
TGTACAACAGGCAAAACACTATTGTCAGTGCTTCTCTGCTGTTCATAGGGTTTTCAATGGTGGATTGATTTTTGGGAGAGGGTTTCTTGGTCCTTCTCCTAAGCCTACAGCACCTGGTGTTCCCAGGTGGTCTCCCATCCAAGTACTAACCAGGGCCGACCCTGCTTAGCTTCTGAGATCTGACAGGATCGGATGCCACAGGGCTATGGCTATAGGTGAGTTCTTATTAGTTAAAATATAAGTAAGGTACTGTGGATCTGTAGTTTCAACTATTCAGGAGGCTGAGGCAAGAGGACTGCATGAGTCCAGAGTTTAAGTACAGCCTGGACAACATAGTGAGACCCCTATCTAAAAAAGAAAAAATAGTGAGGCACTAAGAAGTGGCTTGGAAGTTCTGAGCCTGGTGAACTGGCAAGCTTTCTTGTAGGTTAAGTAGCCAAGGAGGCAGTCTTTACAACTTTCTTTAGGTAAGAACACTCTACTCTCCTGCTTGGAGCACATGGTAGATGGAATGGGGCCACATCACAATTCAGTAGCAGGTTTTCACTTGACTTCTTTGTTTCCAGCCCAGTACCTCACCTACCTCCTACCTGTAGGATCTGAGATCCCCAAGTTTGGAGCCTCTCTGGTTTTCGTTATGAAATACCTTTGACTCTGTACAAGAGAGGATGTAGAGATTCTATCATCTGCCAGCCAATCTCTGTTTTTAGCCCTATGATGTAACTCTACTTCTCATTAAATCTGGAGGCCCTATTCTTGAGCTCTTCTGAGGCTCTAGGGCTATGAATAAGGCTTGCTTCTAGTTGGGATATTTTTCTAAAATCACTTAGGTCCTGTAACTTCTTTTTAATTTTTTAATTTTTTTCTTATTTTGTTTGTAACTTTTAATGTACAACTTAATGGGTCACACTATGATATTTCCATACATGCATTTCATTGTACATTGCTCATGTATGTCCCATAACTTCTTGTTACCACTCTTGGATCTCCTTTTCATATTATATCTTATAATTCAAGTTACCAAAGTCTTCTGGCTTCAGACATCAACTTTCTGTTTCTTATTCTCATTATTTTGGGTGATAATTTCCCAGAGGAGTTCCAAAACATCTTTATTTTGCCATTTTAAAACTACAAGTTTCCCTTATATGCTTTTGTGTCTCTAACAAGGTAGCAGAAAACTTGGTGCCTAATACACATTAAGTACTTGGTTAATTGACTAGAAGTAGTTAGGTACTAAGCTGCAGTAAGAAAAAGAACTTGAAAGCGGGGCATGGTGGCACACACTTGTAATCCCAGCCATTGGGAGGCTGAGGTAGGAGGATCGATGTGAGTTCAGGGCCAGCCTGATCTACATAGCAAGTTCCTTGTCAGCCTGGGTTACACTGTGAAATCCTGTCTCAACACAACCACCAAAATAAAAAAAAACTCAAAAACCCACCAAAAATAATAAATAAATAAAAGAAAAAAGACTTTGAAATACAATGACTCAAACAAGGTAATGCCTATTTTCTTTCTCACAGAGCAGTCCACAGGTAAGAGGGTAGTTTAGGATAAAGAGGTATCATTAAACCTTTATATTATTAAGGGACCCAGGTTTCTCTTCTCTCATTTTTCTCCATTCTCTCTACTGTCTTGACTTGGTCAAAGCTGGCTTATTATAACTTTCTGCATTTTTAGCCTATGGTAAAGCAGCCAATAAACCCACAAGAAAGTCTAACAGTTGACAAGCTCCATACATACATTTATTATCTCATAGTTTCTGTGGTCCAGAAATCTGAGCCAACAACTTACATGATCTTAGAGGCAGATCCTCCCTGATTCAAGTTTCAGATGAGACTATATCTTGGGCCAGCACCTTGATCACAGTCTATGAGAGTCTCTGAACCAAAAGATCAAGCTAAGCTTTGTCCAGATTGCTGGCCCAGAGAAACCGTGGGAGAATAAATGTATATAGTTTTCATAGATAACATTTCAACTTTTACCATGTAAATTATTAGTTCTTTTGAAAAACTTTTAACTGTATATTAACAGTAAGTATAATTTAAAATATAAGGCTAGCTGGGCATTGTGGTGGACACCTGTAATCCCAGCTACTTGGGAGGCTCAGGCAGGAGGATTGCGAGTTGAAGGCCAGAGGCAGCCTGTACAACTTAGCAAGACCCTATCTCAAAATAAAAACTAAAAATGGGACTGGAGGTGAAGTTCAGTGGTAGTGCACTTGCCTAGCACATGTGAGGCCTTAGGTTCAATCTCTCCGTACCAAAAAAACAAAACCCCCCCCCCCCAAAAAAAAACCCAATAAGGCTAATATAAATTTTCACAATCTCTTAGATTTAAGCTTTTATCTGACATCTAAACCTAATTCATAAAGTCTGCAATGACCTGGTCAGTCTTACTCATATTGCTGGTAATAGCTTAGTCGTGTGCCTTTCTGACCTGTTTTTGGAATGCAGTTTTATCCCCAGATGCAAGTGCTAGGAATGTCCCAAGAGAAAATACAAACCATATAATATCACAAGGGAAAAATGCTTTAATTTTACACTACAGAAAATAGAAAATTTGGAGGTTTTCCTTCCAAAGGAATGGTTACACAAAGGATAAAAAAGTAGCTGGTGACAAGACAATCAATGTTAACACTTACTGATCATTTTCACATCTGGTTACATGTAAATATACACTATATGACAATGAAGTAAAATGCCTCACATGGCTTGGGAGGAGGTAGGAACCTAGACAAAATCTGAAAGTAGCCCTAGGCACTAGGCCCCACACCTGGATCCCTGTGCTAGCTAAAACTTAATCCATGCATTAATTAACAGATACTTACTGAACAAACCTGGATACTAGAAAACAAGAAATAAAGTCAGACTTGGTCACTATCTCATGCAGCTCACACTTTAGTAGGGAATATACAAAAGTAAATAAGCAATGAGATCTGGTGTAGTATTGCCATTAGGGTACTCAGAGGCTTCTATGACAGAACAAAGGAAAATGCTTAACTCAAGGTGGAAGTGGAAGTGGAACTGATTATTGTGTCAGGAGGATGTCTTCAGTTGAAATAATATCTAAACCTAGACCTGAAGGATGATTAGGAATTAGATGGAAGTAGGTGGAAAGGGAAAAGAATTACAGGAGAGGGAACATCACCTGTGAAAGCACAGAAGCAAAAAAGAAGCTGACACATTTGAGTGAATGGACTTTCAGTAGCAGGTAGAGGTGTGTGGCGAGAGAGGATATGGAGAGAAATATGCAAAGGCCCTATTACATAGGGCTTGGTGGGTCACATTGCAATTTAGACCTTATTAAAGGGTTTTAGCAGAAAACTAAAATGACTTCACTCTTCCATAACTAATATAATGCTTACAACAGTTTAATTTCTGAAACATTAACTCTTTCAAGACGTTGAAAAACATATAAAACACACAGCTATATATATGCACACATATATGTATATGTATATATATGTGTATATATATATATATGCACACACACACACACACACACACACACACACACACACACACCCCTATATACATATGAGCAATGATGAGATGGCAGAAACAGGATGAAAAATATCCCATTTACAATATAACAGAAAATATTCATGAATTATCTTAATAAGAAGTGTACAAAAACTATAGGTAAGAAGCCATAAAATTGTGATAAAGCATATAACAGAATATCAGAATGAATGTCCCTAGATGGGAAGACTCAATATTACTAAATTGATTTTTTTCATGTGAATCCATAAACTCAGTGCAATTCTAATAAAAATTCTAATACATTTTCAGAGTAATTGACAAATCAATTATAATTTTTTTCTGGAAAACTAAATGTATAAGACTACAATTCTGAAAAGGAAATAACTAAGAGGGCTGGCTTTGCCATATATAAAAACATATGATGAAAACACAGTAACTGAAAAAGTATGTAAAATCAAAATATTCAAGGGCATTATAGGTTAAACTGTGTCCTCCAAATAGATATACTCAAGTTCAAAGCCCTGCTACCTTTGAATTTGACCTTATTTTAAAGCAGGATCTTTGCAGATGTAATTAAGATAAAGTTATACTGAGTAGGATGGGCTCTAATCCAATAACTGGTGTCCTTATGAAAAGAGGAAAATTTGGACACAGAGACACATTAAGACCACCATGTAATGACCATATATCTACAAGTGATATATGTATAAGCCAAAGAATACTAAGGATTGCTGGCAACTACCAGAAGCTGGAACAGGCAAGGAAGGATCCTCCCCTACAGCTGCCAGAGAAAGCATAGCCCTGTTGAAACCTTGATTTCAGACTTAGTTTCCAAGACTGTGAGAGAATAAATTTCTGTTATTTTAAGCCACTCAATTTGTGGTAATTTGTTATGGCAGCCCTAGGAAACTTATCTAGGGGGTAGAAGGCCATTTTAAATATGATAAAAGAGGTATCACAAATCAATGGAGAAAGGAATTGATTTTATTTATTCAGTAATTAGGTGTTAGGACAACAGGCTATTCTATTTGGAAAGAAAAGTAAGATTTCTACCTCATACCAGAAACTAAAATTCCAAGTGGATTGCAGATCTCAACATAAAACCAAACCATACCAAAACAAATCACCACAACAAAAATTAGAAAAAGTAGTAGGTGAAAATCTAAGAGGATATTTTTACAAGGAAGGATATTCTAACCAAAATGTGAAACCCAGAAACCAGATGTGACCGTTTAAAAATGAAAAATTCTGTAAACATACAATGCAAGATTCAAAATCAATATTTAATAAAGGGATAAAATATGTATAAGATACATAATCATTATGGAGTTAATATCCAGCATATACTCAGAGATTGTACAGACCAATAAGGAGACAAGTAACCCAAAAGGAAATTGGGCAAGATATGAAACACAAAGGCCAATGATGTGTGGATATTTAACCTCACTAATAACCCAATGAAATGCAAATTAAAATGAGAAAGTATTATTTACTTAGAGTGGCTCAAATAAAAAACATTTTCTGATAATACCCAGTGTCCAACAGGGAATGGTTGAACAGATACTGTCACATGCTGAAGATTTTACAGTCTTTTGGGGGAGCCATTTGGTAATGTCATAATATCTACTGAGATTTAAATATCTGTACTCTTTGATCCAGGGGCTGGGGTTTAGCTCAGTTGGTAGAGCACCACTCTGCACTCTCTGAGGCCCTGGGTTCGATCCCCAGCACTACAAAAATGGGACAAGGACATGGCAATCCAATCCTGAAGCAATTCCGAAACAATCAGCCACTGAAAACCCTATGAGGGTTGGTATGAGTCGGACCCGACTGGAGGGCACCTTACCAACTCTTTGATCCAACACATCCTTTTCCATGCAGTACTGGCAGATTGAACTCTGGGCCTCACACATGCTAGGTAAGTGCTCTACCACTAAGCGGCTCCCCAGCTGCTCCACTTTAAATTTTTTTTTATTTTGAGGCAGGGTCTTCCTAAATTATGCAGACTGCCTCTGGCCTTGAATTTGTGAGCCTCCTTCATCAACCTCCCAAGTGCCCCACTCAACAAATCCTTTTCTAAGATTATATTCTACTGAAACATGAGTTCACAAAAATAAATAGGGGAAAGTTACATTAAATATAGGATACGCATAAAATACTATGTAACCATTTAAGAAGACGTAGATCTATATTTGTTGTTATTGTTAGGTGCCGTCGAGTTGGCATCCGACTCATAGCGACCCTCATAGGGTTTTCAATGGCTACCTGTTTCGGGATTGCCTTGGGAGTGGATTGCCAGGTCCTTCTCCCATTTTTGCGGTGCTGGGAATTGAACTTGGGACCTCAGAGACTGCAGAGCAGCGCTCTACCCACTGAGCTAAATCCCAGCCCCCCAGATCTATATATAGTGTCATAAAAAGATGTTTGAGACATGTTAGTGGAAAAAGCAAGGTACAGAACATATGTATTTTGTAAACTTATCATAACTATAGAAAAACAAAACTATAAACTGAACTGCTGACAGTGGATATCCTGGGGGACTGGGAGCAATTTACTAATTCATTTATGTAATATTTACTGAGCCTCTATTGTGTGCCAGGCTGCCAGCCATAGCACTGTGGTGTCAGATCCTGTCAGATTGATCCCGTCAGATCTTGGAAGCTAAGCAGGATTGGGCCTGGTTAGTACTTGGATGGGAGACTGCCTGGGAACACCAGATACTGTAGGCTTGGGAGAAGGACCCAGCAACCGACTCCCAAAAACCAATCCACCATTGAAAACCCTATGAATAGCAGAGACGCACTGACAATAGTGTTTCTTCTGTTGTACATAGAGTCGCTATGAGTTGGATGCCAACTTGACAGCACCTAACAAGAACAACATTGTGTGCCAGGTTCTAGGTGCTGGGAATTCAGTAGTGAAAAAAGCAGGTGTGTAAATGGTTAATGTCCACCTTCTATGTTAAATATTTTTTTGAAGTATGACCTTAACATATATATGTATGCATATATGTATATGTGGGCCTGCAGCCCTAGCCCTGTGGCATCTGATCCTGTCAGATCTTGGAAGCTAAGCAGGGTCAGGTCTGGTTAGTACTTGGATGGGAGACCGCCTGTGAACACCAGGTGCTGTAGGCTTGGGAGACAAACCCGGCAACCCACTCCCAAAAATCAATCCGCCACTGAAAACCCTATGAACAGCAGAGAAGCACTGACAATAGTGTTTTGCCTGTTGTACATAGGGTCACTATGAGTTGGATATCGACTCGATGGCACCTAACAACAAAAACATATGTGTATGTGTGTGTGTGTGTATGGGCTGGGGTTTAGCTCAGTTGGTAGAGCGCTGCTCTGCAGTCTCTGAGACCCTGGGTTCCATCTCCTGCACTGGAAAAACAAGAGAAGGACATGAGAGCCCACTCCTGGAACAATCAGCCATCCAAAACCCTATGAGGGTAACTATGAGTCAGACATAACTTGATGGCATCCAATAACAACTACAGACACACATACATACAGAGAGAGTGTGTGTGTGTGTGAGTCTATGTAGTCCAGGCTGGCCTTGAACTTGTGATCCCCCGCCTCAGCCTCCTGAGTGCTGGGATTAGAGGTGTACACCACCATGCCCAACATGTCATTCTTTTAAAGTCAATCTTATCAGTTTGTAAAAAAGTCACTGGCATCTTCAAATTTTGGTAAAATTTATGTGAAAGCACCAAAAAGTTTCTTCTAATATTGTAAAATGATTATTTTGCTCAGTCTAAAAATAACAATTATTCTATTTTATTTTTTTCAGTATTGGAGGGGTTGAACCCAGAGCCTCACTCATTCTAGGCAAATGCCCCACCACCAAGCTGCACCCTAGTCCCTTTATTTTTTGTTTTGAGACAAGGTCTAAGTTATGCAGGCTGCCTCTGGCCTTGAACTCATGGTCCTCCTTCCTTAGCTTCTTGAGTAGCTAGGATTACAGGCATGTGCCATGGCATCTCACTAAGAATAATTTTATATCTGACTTGTCTCTGTCCTTTATTATATAATATTTTACTTACAGTATGTGGATTAATCTCTTCCTCTCCCATAGGTTCATCCATAATTTGCTGTCCATTCTGTGAAAAGCACAGCAAGTAGAAAGTTACCAAAACATATTTCATATCAAAATTAAATGAAGGTAGACAAAAAAACCATTCACCAATATTTTTACCCCTAAAGGGTTCTAGTGAAGTAGAACCATCATCTAAGAATGCAGTTGCAAATGTGCAACAGGTTGTGCTTCAAAAGTTCATATGTAAGGTAATTATTTGAAACTAGAAAAACTTTTTCTCATGGAAATAATAAGTGATGATTACCTTTCCAGGTGAGCTCTTAATAGTTAAACGCATTACAGATCGTCTTAGTTAAGCTTCACCATACATCATTTATAATACTTTGTATGACAAAACACATTCTAAACTCCAACTTCATTAATATAATTAATCAGAAAAACTGATTATTTCAGAGAAAATTAAGCTCAATTTCTATATCAAAATAAATTCCAGATAGAGTAAACATTTAGATGTCAAAAATAAAGTCATATAAGCATTAGAGTATAGGTTAATAATAATCATGAGGTAAGGAAGGTCAAAATCTTAAAGCAAAAAATGACATTTGAATCCATAAAAGTTTAAAACTTCTTTCACACACACACACACACAAACACACACACACAAAGACAAACTGATTATAAAAAATAAAGCAACATATGACAAAGGGTTTGTAACCTTGACACATAAAAAGCTTTGTTTTACAAACCTGTAAGAAAAAACGATGAACCTCAACAGAAATGAGCAATAAGGGAAAAAAAGTTCAGCCTTAGTACCAATCACAGAAATGCATTTAAATCAAACATACCATTTGCCTTTCAAATTGGTAATGTTTACAAAACAAAACAAACAAAAAATCAAATCAACCAAACAAAAAAACAACTGACCAACCAACCAAACAAAAAACCAAAAATAACTCAGTGCTAACATAGGCATGGGAAAATGAGCACTCTGGATTTATTGCTAGAGAAAGTATAAGTCAGCACAACCTTTCAGGAAGATAATTGGAGTCTGTATTTGAAAAAAAAAAAAAACCCAACAACCAAATACCACATATAAAAATTTGAAATGTCCCATTAAACTTTTTTTTTTAAATGAACAAGTGCACACAGATGTATATACAAGAATGCTCACCATATTTTTTTCCCAAAAGAACTCCAAATTGGAAACCTAAATTCCTAACAATAGAGAACTAGTTAAATATATTATGGTACATCCATATAATGGAATACTATGTGGTCATTAAAAATGATGATAAAGATGTAAATTTATTGACATGGAAAGACAGTCACATGTAATAAGTGAAAAAGCAGTTTACAAAACAATGTGGATTGTAATGATCCCATTTTAAACAAATATATACATGTCTCAATGTATATACTTGTATGGGAAAAAACTCTGGAAGGATATACACCTAAATGTTAACAGTAGCTGTATCTGGGTGGTAGAATTTTTAGGCAATTAAAAAAATTTTGCTTATTCAAATTTTATAGTGTGTCTACAATATCTACAATGAATATATACTATTTGTGTAATTTAAAAAAAACAGTTGGGTATGGTGGCGCACACCTGTAATCCCAGCACTTGGGGCTACATATTGAGAACCTATCTCAAACAAACAAACAAATAAAACCCTCCCCAAACAAACAAACAATAACTTCCCCCACCACCACCAACAAAAAATTTCCCTAAAACCAGAAGTTAGGAACATATAGGATTGTCTCCCATTCCCTCATTGGATAAAAGGAATAGCCCCTAACTTCTTGTTAATTCAACAAGTGTACAAGGTTCTAAGCTATCCATCTTTGGATTATTATAAACTGGAAAGTAAAAGGCAGCTCCCCCATCATCCCATATACCACATAAGGCAGCTTCTCTGAATTTGAACTCCTTTCTCTACTCCCCCCATCCCTATTTACCATTCATTCATTCATTTCATTTCATTCATGCTCTGTTGTAGGTACTCAACTGGAGATAAAAGTAAATAAAACATGGCTCTCATCCTAGAAAGTCTACTGACCTATACAAAGGGTGTCTTTCATTTTCATCTACTCATATAGGATGGGCCTAGGTTACAGATTATCTGTACAATACCACATAGAAAGGGGCTGGGATTTAGCTCAGTTGGTAGAGCACTGCACTGCAGTCTCTGAGGTCCTGAGTTCAATTCCCAGCACCGCAAAAATGGGAGAAGGACCTGGCAATCCACTCCCAAGCCAATCCCGAAACAGTCAGCCATTGAAAACCCTATGAGGGTTGCTATGAGTTGGATACCAACTCAATGGCACCTAACAATAACAACCACATAGAAAAGAGCTAGTGCCAAAATGGAGGAAAAGGGGAGAGGGCAGGTACAAAATCTTTATTTTCCTAAGATACTTTCAGAGGTTACAATATTGTCCACTTCAATGATAAGGACATCCAAACCATCTCCAGGATATTTCTTTCTCCTAAAAAGTACAACTATTTATTTAACTGACTACTTATTGTTTTTATCCAAATATTGCAAAGAAATCTCTTAAGAATACTAACTTTGGTGTCAAACATGTAGATTCAAAATCCTGTTCTTAATACTACTAATTCTGAAGCCATGGCCAAGTTATTTAAACTCCTTAAATTTTTGTTTGTTTATGTGGAAAGTGAAGATTCAAAAAGTTTTATTTTCAAAAGGCTGTTGTGAAGACTAAATAAGATAAATGATACAAAACCATAAGCACAATGCCTGGCACTTTAGTAAATAATCAATGTCAGTTATTTTTATTATGTCCAAAACTCAATCACCTCACCTGTGGCCCACCAACCTCCTTTTCCTATATTTGCTACTTTAATGAATGGCAACTTCTTTCATCTAACAGTTCAAACTAGATTTTCTTATTAATTATAAACAGTTATCTTTCCATGATACAGATTTGCTCAATGGCTCTGCATTATTTGGCTTTTAGATCTCTTGATCTAACTTCAGCTACACTTAACATTTTCCACAGGAAGAGAATTTAAGAACCATCTTCTCCTTACAATTTTAAATGCATGCAAAATAAGCATCAGAATTTATAATTTACTTTTAAAGCAAACTGGTATAGTAGAAACAGCACTGAACTTGGAATTGGTATAGCAGGTGTAGAGCCATAGGCCTGGCACTTATAAATTCTATGAATTGGGGCAACTCAGACTTTTTCTTAGTCTATCATTTCATCTGTTCAAAGTACGGTATTTTCCTGTCTATCCAAAGGGTTATTATTTGGCTCAAAACTGAGCTAACTCATAAGCACTTTATAATCTGTAAAGAGCTGTACCAATGTGAATTAATATTCTTAAGATGAAGTAGCTTCATGAGGATAAAATGATACTCCATGAAGTCCTTTTGACTTTAGAATTAAAAAAAAAATAGTGTGTCAGTTAAGGATCTCAAAAATTGTCTGTTCCAACTACAAACCACACATTTCAATTCTTTGTACCCTGTTCTCACCTATACTTGAACACTGTCAGGACAAGAATGCAGGCTCACCAAGCAGCCTACTATATTATCTCAGAAAAAGCACAGCCTGCTAGATAAAAAATCTCATTATATAGTAACTTTCCTCAGCCACGAATTCCCTTTAAGAGGATTATTTATAAATGAAGACTAACTTGCCTCTGGGCTAGGGTTTAGCTCAGTTGGTAGAAAGCCACTCTGCAGTCTCTGAGGCCCTGGGTTGGGTCCCCAGCACCACAAAAATGGGAGAAGGATGTGGCAATCCACTCTAGAGGCAATCCCAAGACAATCAAGCCACTGAAAACTATGAGTTGGACACTACTTGATGGCATCTAACAACAAACTTGCCTGTAGGCTATCAGCAAAGTCCTAAGAAGTAAATCTACATCTATATATAAATCACCCTGAGTCTTGTCTTTTCTGGATAACTCAATTTTCTTCAAATATTTCTTTAAGACAGATGAGACTCATCTTCATCCTCTTTTCTGAGCACACTCTAATTCATCTTAAGGAATGGTATATGGAATGGCATGCAGTAAACATTCCAGCCTTGGTATGATCAATGCAGAGTAAAGGGCATATCATCTCCCTTGTTCTAAATCATAAACATATTAATGCTATTCTTATATGCATTACTTTTGGTACACTCGCAACACTGTTGACTCAGATACTAAGTTTTCTGTTGATTTAATCCTTGTAGTCTTTACAACTAAGCTCTGCATTTTCATCCTGTACCTGGTGTTACTCTTAGTCTTATGAATAAAGCCATATTTAAAATTTTTGATTCATCTTTTCCTAGCTCTGATCTGTTGTTACAGTTTCTATACAGATTCCAAATCTGTCAGCCTCTTCTCTATTTTCAGCCTCATATCATCCACAAATTTCATAATATATTTTCTCTTCTCAACTACTCAGCTAGTTAACAGTATATACAAACAAAACTATATAGGAAAAAAATTAAGTGAAACATGATCTATTCTCTACTGTTTCCAAAATATGGACTTCCTTTCTGAGTTTAGCAAAGATTTAAAATTTTGAACAACTTATTTTTCAAATTAGAGAAATGAGAGCCAATGTTATCTGACATACCAGAGAAATTTTACAAACTTTTTCTACCAAAAAGCACATTTAATTTAATGAACCTTTTGTATCATTTCATCAAAACAAGGACTCAAGACGCAAATGTTGTCTATTAGAAATAAGCATACAATTATTTTTGAAGTTAAGAAGTTTAAGTTTACCTTCTGAGAAATGACCCTTGGATTTCATTAGAGACTGGGTTAAATGGATCATCAGTCTGACTCAATATGGTACTTTCCATAGCTCCCTAAGTTTAAGGAATAGTACCTATTAAACAGCCTGCAGCCATACCACTGTGGCGTCTGACCCACAATCAGATCTTGGAAGCTCAGCAGGGTCGGGCCTGGTTAGTACTTGGAAGGAAGATCGCCTGGGAGTACCAGGTGCTGTAGGTTTGGGAGAAGGACCTGGCAACCCACTCCAAAAAAAAAAAAAAATCAGCCATTGACAGCCCTATGAATAGCAGAGAAGTACTGACAGTAGTGTTTCATCTATTATAGGTAGGGTTGCTGTGAGTCAGACACTGACTTGATGGCACCTAACAATAACCTATTAAACAAGAAAATTTATTTCTCTAATTTTAAGAAACAGGAAAAAAACCTATGTTCTGAAGCTGGCCAGTACCAGGTTTAAACCAGCTCTCTCACTTACTGGTATAGTTACTTGAACTTTGGTTAAGTTACTTAACATTTTGAGCTTCAGTTTCTCCATTCATAAGATGTATATAATGCCTACCTCAGGAGGATGTTGTAATTAGAAGGATCCACCAAGGGACAGAAAATGCTCAGTAATTGCTACTTCCCTACTCTCTGGCCTCAACTGACTGTGTAATGTTTACATTTCTACAGATAATTTCTAAAGATGTAATGCAATAAAGAAGTACAGGAGAAGATACCTGTTTTACTACTTACTGCAGTCAATTTCCTGCCAAGCAGGGTAGAAGAGATTATTCATGTGTGCTATACTTCTATACAATATAGCTGAAGAATGAATATGGACAAAAAATAGTTTAAAAGTGAGGCAAATGTATTTATCCTCTCTCATCCCACCATAATGCCTGCCAGCCAAAAAGCTGTGGAGCTTGGCAGATTGTACGTATGCAAATGTGATGTGAAATACTGGAAAAGGTTAGGAAATGCTAATCATGTTTTACATTGTTAGTCTGAAATGTGTAGAAAGTCACAAGTTGGAATAACCTACAATGTGGGTCTCATCAGAACAAATCAGATAAAGGAAACTTCAGTTTCAACAAGAATTGTTTTCCAAATAACTTTCAATGTTGTATAAAAATATCACTTAGGATCATGTTACAGGTTTAGAGAAAAACAATTCAATCAGTAATTCTGAACTGAGGTTTCAAGACCCCCAGAGCATTCCCAAGTATTTTAACAGAAATGCTGACATGTTAAAAACAAGAATTTTTATTTTTTGGGGGTACTGAGGCATTGAACCAGGGGCCTCACACATGCTTTTTGCAAGCACTCAACTACTGAGCCATGCCCCCAGACCAAGAATATTTTCTTAATTAAAATTGTTTCATCTTCAGTAACCCTATCATGCAGACTGTTTTGTTGTAATGGCAATGTTACAATGTATATTCCCAGGCTGTTGTTTGATATTGCTAAAGAAAATATAAAATACATTAAAAAATTGAGTCCAATAGGAAATCATTATGTACAAGTATACTAGGTCTAAGAAATAGGCTGCGATTGATAAAATTCAACCTTTACCTTTGTAGGACATATCAACCACTTATATTCTCTTACCTAGAACTGAAATGTACATATGAACATTGAAAGAAATGGATTCCTCAGAGAGAATAATAGTCTGAAATAACAGGAAGAGAGGAGGAAAAGAAAAGGCCCAGGGCTATCATATATTGATAGGGATACCCAGGTTGTAGGAATGAGAAAGGACCACACTTTTTTTAAACCATCTTCAAATTTCTACAAGTGTATCTGCTTTCTAAACTCCTGATTATCAGCAGTGTTTTTTTCCTGCCCAAAGTTTGTATAACAGGAGTTCATCGTGGAGGTGTTAAGTATGAGGCACCAGAAACTTCTCTCCAACTTGGGTTAAGATACCATTGTACTGTTCAGAATCCAAAGAATCTTCTAAGCAATCACATTGAAACAATAAGAAACAAGCATTTTATATTCTTAATAAGGAATGTATATAATCCTTACCAATGTGACAGGATTAAGAATCAGCTCCTCATTTATCCTAAGGAAATATCAGAGATGTGCATAAAGACTTATGTACAGTGATATTCATCATACTCATTATACTGAAAAATAGAAAACAATCTAAATGACCAACAGGGGACTGGTTAAATCAATCATAATACATCTATTCGTATGTAGGAATACTATGCAATGATTAAAATCAGGGCCTCAATGAAAAATTAATGATGCAAAAATATGCTTAAATATATTAAATTAAAAAGAATATAAAACTATAAATATGATCCTAATTTTGCACCCTCCCTCCCAATATGGGTGCATGTAACTGGCAAAACATAAAATATTATCAGTAGTTACCTGGGCCATAGGATTGTCTTTTGTACTATTTTTTCAAAATTATATGAATTTATTATGTATTATTTTAATGAAGAGATATTTCTAGTTATAGTGTCTTTCTGCCTGCTTTACTAACCCTCTAGGTACCAAAGACCCATTAGTATCCAAGACTGTTCTATTTTCTAGAGTAGGACAGGAATGACCTCTGGTTATATCTACATTTTTAAGTTTAAGAGGACCCTTTCTGAAGTTTTTTTTTTTTCTGGTCCTGTGGTTGTGGACTCATAGAATAAGTTTTAGGCCTGAGTCCATTTGTTTCTTGAAGTGTACTTCTAAGGGGAAATTCTACTTATGAAACAAGAAATGTTGAGATAAGAATAAAGAAATGAAAACATAGTAGCCAAAATTAAGTCTGTATGTTGAACAGTGCTAGAATGGACACTGCAGAAAATGGAATCCATGCCACAGAGGACAAACTTGAGTAAATGAAAAAAAAGAAAGAAAAGATTTAAAAACTATGGAAGACAGACACCAAAATAATCTATGAATAATAAATGTTCCTAAAGGAAAAAACAGAGCAGTTTAATCAATCAAAAGTATAAGAAAAATTTCCAGTTCTGAAAAAAAAAAATACCTGAGACTGCAGACTGAGAAGGTTCAACAGAGATCATCAACACCAAGACATGTCCTGGCAAATGTTTTTAAATTTCAAGGATAAAGATATAATCCTACAAGCATACAAGCAGAAAAAAATAGGTTATTTCAAAGGAACTAAAATCAGATTGACCTCAGATTTCTCCTCTGCAACAATAAAATGCCTGAAGACAATGAATTAATGACCTACAGAGAGTTGAAAGAGAAGTTAAGATCTAAGAATTTATACCTCATCTTAGTTTTCCATGTACAAGTCACAGGAAATTATTCTTAGATCTGCAAAGTCTTTTAAAATGTTGCCATCTTGGTAGTATCTTTTAAAAATAAATTGTTTAAAGACATATACTAGATTATCAAAAGAGAAAAAAGAGCTCAATATTGAGGTAGGAAAGAACTAGTGAAGTATACTGACACCAACTTAATATCTAGAAATAATTGAATAAAATAATTAAGTCTGTTAAAGGAAAAAGGGTCAAAAATGAAGAATAAATAATTTATGTAAGCATATAAACAACGTAAAAGAAAAAGCTCTTTAGAAAGTTAAAGGTAAGACTTGTAACTTCAGGCTAAATTAATATAGACTCAAAATAGAAGAGGTAGTGGGAGATTCTAAATTCTCCATCTTTCCTAAAAGGATATTTAACAATCACTATTCTTATTAATTATCAGATAAATTTTGGAATGTTTTAAAAAACCACACAATAATCAAGAATAGATGTTTATTACAGTCCAAATCACTAAAGACAATGAATGGCAGATAATAGTACTTTATGCAGGCACCACATCCAACCCTAGGAACATAAAGTAAATATAATTAACCCTACTTTACAGTTAAAGAAACCAAGGCTCAGCAAAGTTAATTAGTGAATGACAGAAGCAGGATTCAAACCCAGGTCTTTCCAGGTCCATAATTCTTTCTTCTATATTTCACAACTTTTTTGAACAAAACAATCCATGCGACAGAAGAAAAAAAATCCATAGAGAAAGAATATATAAAATGGCAGAAATAGTTCCAAAAGTAATAACATAAGAAATGTGAAGTTTAAAGTGTCTAATTAAAGGAGAGTGACTTACTAGGTATTTGATATTACAGAATTTTTTTTAAATAAGGAGAAATGGGGGAAGGAGGAAGGAAGCAGTGTTTTTTTAATTAATTAAATGTTTTGGAGATAAGGTCTCATTATGTAGCCCAGGTTGGCCTCAAACTTTATGATCCTCCTGTCTCAGCCTCCCGAGTACTGCGATTACAGGTGTGCACTCCCATGCCTAGCTCAGAATCGTTTTATGAGTGATAATGGTATGGCAGTTAGGTGTTTTTTAAAGTCCTTATCTTTTAAGAAATATAAATGCAAATATTTATATCTGAATTTATGTATCTAGGATTAGGTTCAAGATAACCCATTGGACTGGGGAGGGAAGGATGTGGGGAGTAGTGGGTGGGATGGGGAGAGGAAGCAGGAATGAAATGGTCAGTCAGTCATGAGTTGATAATCCTTCAGGATGGGTTATGAGAACATGGTGGTTCATTATGCTACCCTCACTACGCTGTATGTGTTTGAAATATTTCACAATAAAAACTTTAAGAGCTGGGTTATACTTTTAAGAAGTAAAAAAATAATTATTCACTGCTTCAGAAAGAAACCCAAACAAGACAGGTAAGCACAGAAAAGTATAAAAAAGAAAGCATGAAACTCATTATTTTGTACAATTAATATACACTAATTAAAAAAGAAAAGTGTTTGTAACATTCATACCAAAAAATAAAACATCAAGTAGAAAACTTAACCTGATTAAAAAGGTCATTTTATTTGGGATAAAGATATAATTAGTATTAAATATACATAGTAATAATAAGCACTATCATTTACTGAGCTCTTATTAAACAAACACTAAGCACTCTTGCCTGCAGCCGTAGCCCTGTGACATCTGATCCCGTCAGATCTCGGAAGCTAAGCAGGGTCGGGCCTGGTTAGTACCTGGATGGGAGACCGCCTGGGAACACCAGAAGCTGTAGGCTTGGGAGAAGGACCTGGCAACCCCCTCCCAAAAATCAATCTGCCATTGAAAACCCTATGAACAGCAGAGAAGCACTGACAATAGTGTTTCCCCTG
>VMDO01028364.1:0-24040 GCA_007922755.1 Pedetes capensis
CCTGGATGGGAGACCACCTGGGAACACCAGAAGCTGTAGGCTTGGGAGAAGGACCTGGCAACCCCCTCCCAAAAATCAGTCTGCCATTGAAAACCCTATGAACAGCAGAGAAGCACTGACAATAGTGTTTCCCCTGTTGTACAGAGGGTCGCTATGAGTCGGATACCGACTCGACGGCACCTAACAACAACAACAACTGTGCCTAAAGTCTGCCCTCCTCCTTTTAAATTATTAGGTATAGATTCACTGATGGTTGCAAAGAAATATGCAGGGAATTTTCATGTACCATTGTCTAGTTTCCTCCAGTGTTAACATCTTACACAACTATAGTGCAATACCAAACCATTGAAAAATCCTTTGAGTTTTTGCCTATTTCTTTAGTTACGCACCCATTCATTTGTGTGTATGCATGTGTGTTATTGCACCCTATTTGTAGTCTTGTTTACCCACCACAGTTAATATATTCCACTGTAAACAGATTCCCCTGTGTTCTCCTTTATAACCATATTCCGCTCTCTTTTGTCTCTAATTTCCAGCAACTAACTTGTTCTCCATATCTATCATTATATTATTTCACTGATACTAAATAAAAGGAAATATAAAGTATGTAACCTTTTGAGATTGGCTTTTTCCCTCAGCATGATTTCCTTGAGGTGCATTCAACGTTTTGCATTATATGGTAAGGATGTACCATGGTGCAACCATTTCCTATTTGATGGACAGTTGGAATAACTTAAGATTTTAAAGGTAAATTTTCATTTCTCTAGGGTAAAAGTCCAAGGATACAATTGTTGGGTTGTATAGCAAGTCAATTTCTTAATTTTAAAAGGCATTATCAGCTGGGTATAGTGGCATATGCCTATAATCCCAGCACTTGAGAGGCCAAGGCAGAAGTATTGTAAGTTCAAGTACAGCCTGGGCTACAAAGTGAATTCACTTTGCAAAGTAATTAAATAAAAGACACTGCTTGATCCATAGTAAGTGACCAATAACCCTTTATTCAATGTGGTGAGGAGTGAGATATAGTTATAAGAAGTAGATATGGGGCCTCATAAAGCATAACAGCTTTAGTGTCCTTAGTTTAAAGGCAAATTCTCTTAGGATCCATGACTCTTCTTTAAGGGAGATGATGGGATGGACAGAGATCTGTAGGGTGAGCTTCTAAGAGAATAGAGTCGGAAGGCCACAGGGTACAGTGTGGGATTTTGTGCTGAGGGCAGTGGGGGCCTTGCTAGTTACTATTCATAAGAGAATGAAGGAAAGCCAAAGTCCAATTCCCAGAGGGAGGGAGGGAGGGAGAGAGGGAGGGAGAGAGAGAGAGAATATGAACAACAATCCTCAGTGTTAAGAATCAAGGGCTACATGAAAATTAAGGCTGAAGTATAAATAGATAGGGAGGAGGAAGCAGCAAAGTGTGTCCATTATCTTGGAAAGGTTTTTGAACCCAAATGCTTAAACTCTCTGGTAGTATGGTTCCCCTCTCCTATCATAGACACAGACACATGTTCAATCCAGGGGACATGGGTCAGAATTTATAAAAAATTTCCACCAGTCCTTTTTTCAGATTCATTCCTTTCAGTCTCAAAGCTCAGGAAAATTGTTCACATGGTGAGTGAGAAGAAAATAAGCCCTTCTTTTCTGGTCAATTCCTGATGCTTCCTGGATTTGATTGCCATCATGAAGTGAGAAAGCTGTTTTTAATTAGAGAGGTGAAAGCCTAATCTTATGTCAGGTTAACCTGTGGAATCTGAAATACATACTCCCATATGCTGCCTGTAGCAAAGTATTCTCCTAGCAAGGCAACTTAGATTTAAAAAAGAAACATAAAGAGCAAACTTCAACAAAGCTTCAGACATGGTGAGCATATATTGTTAATCTTTAGTAAACCTGAAGCTATTAGGTGAAGTGAACCACCATTTGGAATTTACTATAAGTAACAGGAAAGTGAATTAAGGTATCTTCAATGAGACTTAATGTTCAAAAAGTAAGGTGAAGTCTGAGTGTTTTAGTCAGTTTAGCCGCTTGGGGCTGTTATCACAAAGTACCCTAGATGTGATGATTTAAACCAGGGATCTCCAACCCCCAGGCCATGAACTGCTACACCAGTTCCATGGTAGGAATTGGGCTGTACAGCAGGAAGTGAGCTGCAGGGTGAATGAGGGAATTTTCATCTGTATTTATAGCCAATCCCTATTGCTTGCACTATTGCCTGGGCTTTGCCTCCTGTCGGTTTAGTGGTCTTTGGAAAAGTTGTCTTCCACAAAATGGGTCCCTGGTGCCAAAAGGCTGGGGACTTCTGGCTTAAACAACAGACTTTATTTCTCATAGTTTTTGAGGATGAGAACCCAAGGCCCTGGCTAAGTTCTTGTGTGGGCTCCCTTACTGGTTTCTTGGTTCTCCATTTTTACATGGTAGAGAGAGGAATCTTTTGTATCATTCTTCTTATATGAGCATTGATCCCATCATGGGATCTCAATTCTCATCTAAATTTTATTACTTTCCGAAGGCCTCAGTTTTTAAGACCATCACACTGAAGGTTTAGGGCTTCAACAAAATGAATTTTTCAGGAGCATAAATATTCAGTCTGTAATAATGGAAGCCACACAAGCCAAGTGTCCTTTTCTTTTAATCTTAGTTTTCAATATAAGGCTCTTTTTTCTTTATTTTTCATTATTTTTGCATAATTACCCATGTTCTTTGGTGCCACCATAGGGTTAGCTTTTAGAAAAACTGTCTTGTTTTATACTTCCTTGCTATTTCCCTCTTCCTCTCTCTCTTCCCTTGTCCCTGTTCCCCACTCCTTTTCTGTAATTTATGGATAATCCAATTTAGTAAAAAGATCTTTGGTTTACAAGCCAGGACATCTTAACTGTATACAAGATTTGGCCACTGAGTCACTGTGTGAACTTGGGCAAATCCCTTTATCTATGTAGCAATCAGTGTTCCCATCTGTAAAAGAAAAAGTTGGGTAAATTTATGAACACAATTCCTTCTGCCTCTGTTCACATTGTTTTTACTGAAATATGATCATTACTCAATGAGATATTGATGTGATGGCAGAACAACAAGCAGTATGTGATCATTCTCCTAACTGAAGCAGCTTTTTTAAAGCATTCAACTTGTCAGGAGTTTGTTCTGCCTGATTCATTTTTATGTTTCTCTTAATTATATCTTTGTCAACATCAGAAATAGGAATTTATAATCAATGTGATGCACTGAAAGCTAGGCTTTCTCTGACTCATTACTGTGTGCTTCTAATGGTAGTCTATCAGAATGCAGACCTTTTCTTTACATCATCATCCAGACACCCCTGAAGCCTCCTCACATTATGAAGCCTGTATCTTCAGTGATCTAGATTTACCAGATCAGGGATTGCAAATGGGTTCATTTCACTTGTCAACTCCAATCAGTTGGTGAATACCAGGAGTCTGCGTTCAGAAGCACTGTGAGGACTGATTGGCTGCTATGGACTTCGAAGTGTCATAGTGGCCCATATGTCAAGAGTTTGACATCCCAGATCTAAACAGTGATATTTTCAAGTCATCTCCTGTCGTGTTTGAAAGCCACTCACTAGGGATCATGGAGCAGATGTTGCTGTACAATCATTAGGCTTCCCAAAGCTCCAGAGGTACATTTCTGCAATGTCAGTAGGACCAGTTGAGGAAAATTACCCAAACATTATGGAGCTGCTTTTTGTTCACACATTGTAGCTTCTCATGATGCAGGAAAAAGACGTACAGTATATTCTTGAATCTAATCCACACCCTTTCAACAGTTTTGTTGTTGTTGTTGTTAGGTGCCGTCGAGTTGGGTCTGACTCATAGTGACCCTCATAGGGTCTTCAATGGCTGATTGTTTTGGGAGTGGATTGCCATGTCCTCCTTCCATCTCAACGGTTTAGGAGGGCTATAAAATCAATGCTGGTTAGAATCATGTGTGGATTGGATTCATGTGAGAGTCAGAGTCAGCTCTCTTGATGAATACCATCTGTACCTATTCTAATCTGTATCTGATTTTGTAGCCCTCTAAAACCATTGAAAGGGTGTGTATTAGAATTGAGAATATGTGGTATTTATGGAAGTGTTTGCTATGAAATGAGTAATAAGTTAGTGTGAACAGTAAAGATATTAGGACCAAGAAGAACTTGGAGAAGGCAAGCCAGGTCACCATTTAAGTTTTTATACTATTTGTTATGGCCTTCACTTTCTGAGGACCAGGGTTTGATCCCCAGTACTGCAAAAATGGGAGAAGGATGTGGCAGTCCACTCCCAAAAGCAATCCTGAAACAGTCAACTATTGAAAAACCTATGAGGGTCTCTATGAGTCAGACCTGATTCTGCACTCAACAACAACAATGATTTGTTACAAGCATACTACATGCCAGGCCTTTAGCTGTACCACTGTGGTGTCCTATTCCATCAGATCTCAGAAGCTAAGCAGGGTCAGGCCTGGTTAGTACTTGGATGGAAGACCGCCTGGGACCACCAGGTGCTGTAGGCTTGGGAGGAGGACCCGGCAGCCCACTCTCTAAAAATACAGTCAGCCTTTGGAAACCCTATAAATAGCAGAGAAAGGACTGGCAATAATGCTTCACCTGTTGTACACAGGGCTGCTATGAGTCAGACATGGACTTGACAGCACCTAACAACAACATGCCAGGGATTTTTAAATGCACTTTACTTTGTATCTGCCTCTTCTAAAAATCCTGTAACATAGGTACAGAGAAGTTTAAATAATTTTCTAAAGTTCACATGCTAAGAAAATGTGTCTTTACCTTTAATAAGCATGCATATGGAAGTCAATGAACATTGATAAGACCACAAACTCATCACCTGGAGCCCTAGAAGATGTGGAATTCCTCACCTGTAAATTGTCTCTGTCAATGAATGAGAACAAGAGAAAAGCTGCTGTTGAGGCTTTGTAGGTTGTTAAATAGAACCCCTTCCCTTCCCATTTTAATCCTGAACAAAATCAGACAGTATATTGGGGTACATTAAGATGAACAAAATGGGACACAGTATTGAGGTACATGGAGATGAAAATCAATTTCTGGTTTCTGATAAAGCAACTCATGGTTGGGGTGTGTGGCCAATCAAACAAGAATATAAGTTCTTTCAAGGAAATAGATTTCAGGAGTGAGAAAGGAGCTGTGTTGAATATACCCAGTTTCTTCTTCTAAATTTATTATATCTGATGATAATGCTAAGGCTTTTTTAAAAATTGGCTTCTCCTTGAAGTAGACCCTGAGACAAGGTTTGAGTGGTTTATTTGTGAAGTGATTCTAGGTAGCATCATTAATGGAATAGGGAAATTAGTCAAGGAAGAAAGGAATATAAGTCAACACAAAGTACCTTAATGAGCAGGGTACAGCTGTAGATAGCTGGAGCTCAATCATCCTGGAGACTCTAGGAGTTGTGCAGAACATGCCTTAGAGTTGAAAAAACTGGAGCAATTATTCATAACTCCTATCAGTCATTGGTTACGGGTCTTACCTAGGAATGTCAACTCCCTGGCATTTACTAAGTCTTGCCTCCTGCCCAGATTAAGCAAACTCCTGGGTTCAGAGAATACACTCTTATAGGCAGAAACGGTAGATACTGGGCAGTACAAACATGTCCCTGTATACAGAAGCAGATAGTGTCAAAGGGTACAAGTGGGGTATAGGCAGCACAGCATTTTCTCTGCCACCTGAAACTACTCACTGAGTTTTCAAAGACTCACTAAGCCTTTCCTTAGAGAAGTGTTTCTACTACTTCCTTTTTTTCCACAAGAAATAGGATTCTCTCAACAATAAGATTCTGATTTTTTTCCAAATAAAAATATAATTTTCCTTTCTTTTGTTTATTTTTCTATTTGTAAGACAAAGTTCAAAAGGAACTCGGAAATAGTAGGTCTTGACTTTATAAAGGCTTTATAACTTTATATGACTTTATAAAGCTGATTGGTTTTAAAGGAATAAGCAAAGAAAAGTATATCATGTGCCATGGATGCCCCATTCCTGCTATCTAGGGAAACTGAGAAGGAAGATAGTAGGGGAGATGAGGCCTTCATCTTTGGGGAGTGGAGGAAGGAGCAGGCCAGGGCCAGAAAGTGAGCCTGGTGTACAGCGTGGGAGAGTTGGAAAATGATGGTGGGAAAAGGAGTCATAAAATGGGATGGACCCAAAAGGAATGAAAGAGTATTTTTGTGAAAGGCTGCTCTGGGGATACAAGTGGGTAGCATCATCTGGCCCAGTGTCCTTTCTCCCGGATCTCAGTATTTGGCTGTTAGCTATTTGAAATCTAGGGGAGCAGAAGGAGGGGAGGGTGGGGAACTCTCTTAGCAGGAGCTCTGCAAGTTACATCTCTAAGAGGACTGCTGGTTGATTTATAATTAGTGAATGAAGTTTGCCAAAGGCACGTGAAAAATTTCCATAATTTTTTGTATTTTCTTTATTTTTAAGACCTAGATGAGGAGGAATTATCTCAGTGGTGGCCCTGCTGTCATTAATGAGGCATTAGCTCACCTGATTCAAGCACAGTACAAATAATACATATAGCAGTGAGAGCCTTCCCTCAAGGTGGGTCTGGATTTAATCCTGGGGTTGGGGACACATTGTTTCTATCAAGTTGTTTCTTCCTGGAGTCTTATCTTTACACCAGAAACTGAAAACAAACTGTTGAATTCTTCTAATCATTAAGGAGTGGCACAGCCTTTCAAATCATATTGTTTTTTTAGAGCTGATTTTTAAATGTTCCTTGTTCAACTGTTTTGTTTTTCTTTCCTCTTTCTGCCTTGTTTATTGTAGTAATTCTGGGTAATTTAATTCATCAGATTTCCACAAGTCTGACAGTAACTCAACTATAATTGGGGCTTCTAAATACTAGAGGCTTTTTCTGCCTGGGTGCAAAAGAAGAAAATCATAACAAGGTCTCGCTCCTAAAAGGAGAATGATGCTGTCTGGTTGCAAATGGCTTTGAAATATAATGAAGCTGTGTTTGCAGTTTATAGCTGTGGAATCATATCCTGGGTTTGAATGAGCTGGCTTTGCTAGGGGCTTGTTTTCTATTCATAAGAGCACAACACAAGAGCGAAACGCTGGTTTTGAATAAATGTCAAGTCCAAATACTGGCTGCAACCAGAGGAAGAGTCAAGCTGTTCTCTTTCAGATTCATGTTCTGGACTCTTTTAGGAGTTCGTTTTGCCTTGAACCAGCTGGAGAACTATCCATACTCTTCCCCCTACCCCACTGCCATTTTCAGTGGAGATCTCAGAATAAGACAGAACAGAACCTGGGAATGAGAATTCAAGTCTGACATATGTGCAGCTCCACAAACCCATGACGTTAAATATAGCTGCCCAATAGAATCTCTTGGGATCCTACTAAAACGCAGATTTCTGAATAGTGTTGGCAAGATGTTGCATCAGTGTGTGTTGGGTGGTACCCTGGAATCTATGTTGTTTAACCTGCTCCTGAGGTGCCTTGTTTTGGTCAACCTGTGTCAATCTTTCACTCTAAGTACATTAAATAATGGGATGTTTCTACAAGTTTTGAATTCTAATTTGGTTACGTTTTTCTTACTTTCTTTTGTATGGGATAGCTATCTTGTTGATCACTCTTAAATTCAGTGTTCTGTTCTCAGATCTGTCTCTGATTTGAAGAGTGACCTTTAACATCTCTATGGTTCATTCTTCTGCTGTCTCCCCTGTGAAACTAACCACTCTTGTTTAGCATACTGAATGCAAGAGGAAAATGATTGTGAAAAGTTCAAAATGTGAATTGCCATGGAAACATTATGGCATCAGTAAAAGATGTATACTCAGCAGATGAAGAGGAAGACGGATTGGGGGGATGAAACAATGCATTCATCAACCTTGGATTAATCAATCTCTTCTTGTCAGCTTAAATACAATGATTTAAAAAGAATCATAGACTTGTGATCAGAATTTGTCTGGGTTAGTGCTTTTTATGTTAACCCCCAAACATTTTTTAAAAATGCTACTTCTCCTGGGATATACCCAGAAACCAGTAGTCTAAGAGGGGAGGAAGCTGTCTGCTCGGGGACCTAGGATGTCACTCCTCTTTATTCTTTTCTCCAAGAAGTTGGAAACAGCTGTCCTGTCAGGATGTGTTGAACATTGATATGTCCGAGTAAATGAAGGAATTGTTCCTGAGTAACTTTTGGGACAGGGTGTTATTCTGGGTGTTTCATAACCAATAGATATGAGGAATATGTCGTTGCTGATTCGACATATTTACAGGAGTGGTTGCACAGTGTGTGGTAGAAGTAAATTAGTAGTTTTGTGTGATACAAGATAAAATCTTTGCTGTGGAGATTCAGAGCAGTGAAGGTGCCCACATGTTAGGAGAATGAATAAATAATTAATAGTAGAAAATAAGATTTAGGGTAAACTTTGAGAAATAGGATTTGCTCGGACACAGACATGCCCACTATAGAATACAGTTGGAACAATAGCCTGGAAGTGGACACAGCTAATCTATGTTTGAAATCACCTTCAAAATCTCGGGAAAGGCTTTCAGATCATTCTGGATAATGGGATAATTTCCTTGTTGTTGACATAAGTTAGGGGTTAATTTTTTTGTTTTGTTTTGTTTTTGCGGTACAGGGGGTTAAATCCAGAGCCTCACGCTTGGATGCTTTGCAAGTGTTGGACCACTGAGCTGTACGCCCAGCCCATTTTTTTTTTTTTAACTTTTAGAGACAGGGTCTCGCTAAGTTATGCAGACTGCCTCTGGTCTCGAACTTGTGATCCTCCTGCCTCCACCTCCCGAGCCGCTGGGATTACAGGTGTGCGCCACCACATCCAGCTCGGGTTAATTTTTTTTTTTTTTTTTTTTTTTTTTTTTAGTGGTGCTGGGGATGGAAACTAGGGCCTCATATAGGCAAGGCAAATTCTCATCCTCAGCCGTATAATTTTGATCTTTAGTCATCCAAGGATTTGTTAGGTATCCTGGCATTCTACCACTTCTCTTATATGAAGATAAGCAGGGGGTGAGGGGTGGGGCTGGGGCCTGTGAGCTGGGGAAGGGAATAAATGGCAGAAGCTCCCAACCATGGGAGGCAGTTGTGGGCTACTGGTAAAGATCCAACACTTGGGACATGTTGCTGAACCATAGAGGCCTGGAGTGTTAGGAAAGCCAAACAAGCTGTTGACTTGACAGTATAAATGAGCATAAGCCTGGGCTTTGGAATCAGATTCACTTGGATTTCACTCCTAGGTCTGGCTACCAGTGTTATTCTAGGCACATGATTTAATCATTAAATATAATATGAGCTGTGTAGCTGGTACTGCTACACAATGAATTAAGTGCCTGGGTCATTGTCAGGGTTTTAGCTCTAGCCCGGCTAAAGTTAGGGCCAAACCCTCAACATAATAACGTGGCCGATGTCGGGAAAGAAGGACCTCGGGAGACCTTCAGATGGTTAGAGAAGGACAGGGAAGGTTTATTGGGATGCTCCCCTGAGGGAGAGCAAGGAGCAAGAACCCCCAATAGAGCAAGGCTCTATCCCCTTAAGTGCTGGCTCTAGGCCTGCAGCATGGAATGCTGCAGGCTAAGTGCTGGTACAGGTCAGCCTTAAAGGCACAGCCACAGCCGCTGGTGTTCAGTTGAGGTCCGATGGTCTTGACTCTCGCGGCTCGCCTTCTTTACCCCTCTCCTTCCCAAGGATGGGAGGAGTTGGGAGGCTCTTCCTGGCTTGCTAGATGCCTTCGGCTCTTCGGGGCCCCTGGGCTTGAACTCGCCGGCTTGCTCGTAGGTCTTGCTGGAGTAGGGAGCGCTGGTCCAAGTGATGAGGTTCAGGAGATGGTCAGAGAGGTCAGGATCAGTGGTGCTACAGGGATCATAGGGTACAGATGGGGTCCAGGAGCCCTGCTTTTATAGGGTCCTGGAGGGGTCACATGGTGGGGTTCAGCCAGCCAGGGCACACAGCTGGCAGGTACAGTGGGCAAACGGACATAACTGCCACGTAGAGACAGTTATTACCTGCAAGGTAGTGAGGGGAGCCAATCAAAGTTAAGGTGGTTAGGGCTGGTCAAGCTGGCCGGGGGGCCATCTTTGCTCACTCGATGGGAGGGGCTGTTTTGAGCGAGTGAGATGAGCCCTGGGGTCAACTAGGGGTCAGCCCCTCAAGCTGTTATGAGGGACCCTAGCTGAGAAATATAATTTTAAAAATCCCCAACAGGTCATGTGTGTAGAAGCAGAGCTTCAAAAAGGGACAGTAGAAGCTCACCTGGGTTTCCATAGAGCCAAAGCGTATTTCTCTTCCTATGTATGACATGCTGTGTCTCTTTCAGATCCTAGCTGTCTGCTTGGCTCTAGCCAGGATCAGGATGCTACATTAAATGTTGCCAATTTAGAAGAAAGAAAGACTGGCCTCTCAGAGCTTGCAGTGGCTTCTTCTCTGGAAGTTCTGCACATTTGAGACTTCTTTAAGCTAATGCTTGCATATTGCTCTATGTTGGCCCCTTCTTAAACTATTTGATCTTGCTGTTTTTCTGAGTTTGCTTGAAAGCTCAATGGAACCACAGAAGATACTAGTACTACCTCTTGGTAAGCTACCTTGCTGTTGTCATCTCCAGCCTAGGTATCTGTTGACCTTGAACTGGAATTCTGAACCCTGAAGACTTGTTACAGATGATGTCCTTAGGCAAAGGCAGGAAGACTTGTAGTTTGTAGCTTAATCTTATTTCTGCCCACTCTGAACAAGCTGGTAATCCAGACAAGGTCCCTCAGGCCAGCCTGACACTGTTGGTTAGCCTGCCTTGATCTGCCTATGTGATTTCTAAGCAGAAGATTCCATGGTAGGCTGGGAAGTTGGTGGTATAAAAGCTCTATATACTGCAGGCCACCTTTGTTTAAGCCAGTTTTTCCCAGGCTCATTAGATCATGGTGCCCTCCCTGCTCACGTGCATGCTAATCCATATACATGTCTACCGAATGCCTAGTAATATATGCAAATAATATTTTCCCTCACTTTGAGAAAATGTCCTAATTTAACACTCATAAATATGCTGTGAGATAGGTTTATTATCTATCTCCATTTTATTGATACAGAAAATGGAGTTCAAAGAGCTTCCAGAACTTGTCCACTATGACATGGCTAGCAATTTGCAGAATTGCACACACCAACTGGAAGCCCTGCCACTCTTCTGCAATACTCAGTGGCCTAGCATGCATAAGCCCTAGCCTTGGCCCTGGGATAAAAATGTGATGTTAGCATATGGGGCAGTTGGGAAACAATACTATTCCATAGGTGCCCATGGCAACCATACTGTTGTTGTTGTCAAGTGCCATCGAGGCAGGTCCAACGCATGGTGACCCTATGTACAACAGAATGAAACACTCCCTGATTCTGTGCCAAGCACATGATCTTACTTATGTTTAAGCCCATTGTTGCAGCACTAGGCACACTATCTTATTTATGTTTAAGCCCATTGTTGCAACCACTGTGTTAATCCATCTAGTTGAGGGTTTTCCTTTTTTCATTGACCCACCACTCTCCCAAACAGGATATCACTCTCCAGTGATTGGTCCCTCCTGACTACATGTCCAACATACATAAGACAAAGTCTAGCCATCCTTGCTTCCAAGGAGCACTCTGGTTGCACTTCTTCTCAGACAGATCTGTTGACTCTTTTGGCAGTCCATATTATATTCAAAATTCATCTCCAGTACCATAATACAAAAGCATCAATTCTTCTCCTGCCCCCTTGTTTGCTGTCCAACTTCCACAAGCATATGATGCAGCTGAAAATACCATGGGATGAGTCAGGTGCACCTTCATCTGCAATGTGGTGATTTTACTTTTCAACATTTTAAAGAAGTCTTTTGTGACAGCTTTTTCCAATACAATGCATGTTTTGATTTTTTGACTGCTGCTTCCATGGATGTTGATTGTAGGACCAAGTAAAATAAAATCTTGGACAACCTTAAACTTTGCTCCATACATCATGAACTTGCTTAATGACTCAGTTATAAAGATTTTTGTTTTCTTGATGTTGAAGTACAATCCATACTGAAGGCTGTTCTGTACTCTGCATAACGCAAGTTGTTAATCCTGATGCCACGTTCATCTTCATAAAGTCGAGCTTCTGAGATCATTTGCTCAGAGATTGAAGAGGTATGGTGAAAGGATACAGCCCTGACACACACTTTTCTGAACTTTAAACCAGACAGTGTTTCCTTATTCTGTTCAAACAAGTGCCTCCTGGTCTATGTACAGACTCCTCATAAGTACACCTAAGTGCTCTGCTATTCCTATTTTTTACAACACTATCTATAATTTGTTGTAATCCACAGAGTCAAATGCCTTTGCGTAGTCAAAAAAACATAGATAGACATTGTTTTAGTATTCGCTGCCTTCAGCTCATATCCATCTGACATCAGCAGTGATGTCCCTGATTCCACCCCTTCTGAATCCAGCTTGAATTTCTTGTAGTTCCCTGTCAATATACTGCTTCAGTTGCTTTTGAATGATCTTTAGCAAAAATTTACTTGTATGAATATTAATGATATTTTTCGATGATTTCCTCATTTGGTTGGATCCTATTTCTTGGGAAAAGGCACAAATGTGGATCTCTTCCAGTAAGTCAGCCAGGTAGCTGTTTTCCAAATCTCTTGGCGTAGACAAGTGAGCACCTCCACTTTTGCACCAGTATGTTGAAGATAACAATCCCAAGCCATGTTAACTACCTGAATCTCTTTTTTTTTTCCAGTAATTTGGGGTTGAACCCATGGACTGGCACATACTTTTCAAGTGCTTTCCTACTGGGCTGTACCAACGGCCCATTTATTTATTTATGTTTTATTTTATGTCAGAGTCTCGCTGAGTTAGTCAGGCTGCCTGTGGCCTTGAACTCGTGATCCTCCTGGCTCTACCTCCCAAGCTGCTAGGATTACAGGGGTAAGCCAACATGCCCAGCAACACCCTGTACCTTAAAACATGGGTAGGCTCAACTTTATCGACTGAATCCATAAAGCAGCGTCAGGAAGTCTTCACTGCTACGTCACTCAGTGTCACACCCAGGAACTTGTTGTAGGCCTGCTGCTGTCTTCAGCTCTCTCTGTGTTTGGGAAGAATTCTCAAAGGGGAGGGGCCCATATCCCAGTATAATTATCACTTGTTCCCCCTAGGGCCTGCATCACCTTCTTCCACATCCACTCACAAGCCCAGCACTTGGAGCAGGAATGGTGGTAGAAGCTCTGGTATTGCTGACTGTTATTTCCAGGCTTGAGAGAACAGTGAGACAGAACAACAACAAAATCCTCTTTGTTTGAGGATCTGATTCCTCTGAGTTACAGAGGAAAGCCATATAAAACCATTAGAGGCCAGACACAGTGGTACATGCCTGTAGTCCCTGCAACTTGGGAGGCAGGTGAAAGAGCATAGTGAGTTCAAGGCCAGAGGCAGCCTGTGTACCTTAGTAAGACCCTGTCTCAAAATACAAAATAATAACAAAAGGAGTTGGCTGCGCAGCACAGTAGAAGAGTACTTGCAAAGTATGTGTGAGGCCCTGGGTTCAACCCTGAAGTACTGCAAAAATACATACATACATACATACATACATACATACATACATACATACATACCATCAGAAACTCAATTACCCTATAAACTTAGCAGCCCATGTTTTTTTCTGCAGTCAGATTCCTGGGGTAGCATTTAAGCATGGCTGAATAGGCATGAGTTCAAATTCTCTGATACCTGCTATCTGCTTCCCTTTGCTTTAGTTTCATCACTTATCAGATGGGGATAATTATACTTGTTCCTGTTTCACAGTGTAGTTGTAAGGATTAAATGAGATAATTGATGTACTGTGTTACGTATGTGTCTGATGTACACTCCAAGGTAGAATTTGAAGTAAAGAAATTGCCTCCACTGAAGGCAGATGTTATGAAGAGTTTGTTATTAATCCCACACTTCAGCAGCAGTAGCACTTGAAGATCCAATATCAGGCCAGCTGTGACTCACAAGCAAATTTAGAATAATAGCAGTACCTGGGAGTTTTTAGTCTGAGAGTCAGAGCCCTGCAGAAAGGATTGTCTCCCATAGCACATGGCAATTCTGGTCATGGTGACTTGAAGTAGTGGTAATATCCCAGCTCTTTAAATTGCCAGTTAAAAATATGATCAAAGTATGTTCACAGCATAGAATGTGAGTACTGAGGGCATTTCATTTAGTCCCTGCTTTTCTTTTTACAGATGGAAAAGCTAAGGATGCACAGAAGGGACTGTACCTGGCTCCAAAGTGACACAAATAATAAATGATAAAAATAAGATTCTAACTCTAATCTCTTTATCTTATATGAAGGCAACATTCTCATTTGACATGCTCATTGGATAAAAAATTAAAAATATATAAAAAAGAAGAAAAACAATACCCATATGCCTACTTCCCAAACATATCCTCTATTACCATTTTGGCAAATATCTTCCTTTCTCCTCTCTCTGTTTCTGTTTCTGTCTCTGTCTCTGTCTCTGTCTGTCTGTCTGTCTGTCTGTCTGTCTCTGTCTGTCTGTCTGTCTGTCTGTCTGTCTGTCTGTCTGTCTCTCTCTCTCTCTCTCTCTCTCTATTTGTCTGTCTTTTATTTCACCTACTGGGAAAAATATTACAAGCCAAGCCCCTGACCTCACAGTCAGTTCTTTCTCTAGCCTACCAGAATCCCTTTCTAATTGGCATTCGTATTTGATAAATAACACTTAGGGTTTAAATTCTCAAAACTAAGTAAAGCTGCTAGCCTGCAGCGGTAGCCCTGTGGCATCTGATCCCATCATGTCTCGGAAGCTAAGCAGGGTCAGGCCTGGTTAGTACCTGGATGGGAGACCGCCTGGGAACACCAGAAGCTGTAGGCTTGGGAGAAGGACCTGGCAACCCCCTCCCAAAAATCAGTCTGCCATTGAAAACCCTGTGCACAGCGGAGAAGCACTGACAATAGTGTTTCCCCTGTTGTGTAGAGGGTCGCTATGAGTCGGATACTGACTCGACGGCACCTAACAACAACAACAAGTAAAGCTGCTAGTGAGCCCGCAAACATATGTGGCTCATTAACAAAGCAGGCATAGTAATGAATTCATGAATAAATCAGATCACCAGGATAGCCTAGATCAGAGAGTCAAGCACAAATCCATCCTTACTTTCAAGGAGCATGCTCAGTGGCATGCCCTGTATCTGAACCAGAGCCTCTATGCCTGTGCTCACTTCAGCCCAGAAGCAGAGCAGAAAATGGAAAGGCCACCTGGGATGCTTCCTACAGTCCTGTTAATGTTAGGGATGCAATGCCTAGGCCTTAGGCATTTTGACTCAGCTTCTGTTCTCTCCCAAGACTGAGTTACTAAAACTACAACTGCAGCCTGCACTCTTAACTCCTTGTTCTCTTTCCAGCCCGCAACCTTGTTATAAGTCTGATTCAGGTCTGTTAGTGAGAAAGGAAGGAGAGCTAGCAGAGACATGGCTGAGGGAGACTAAGATAGGTCAGCATGTCCCTCTAGTAGATTCTGCCTTAATGGAGGTGATGCTATTCTGTAGTGCACACTGGGCACACTGGAGGGAGTAGGAGAATTCTGTCTTGCCCTCACTCCATCCCATAGCTAAAACTGAGCTACATTATTCCCACAAGCCTTAGCCTAACCTAGTATTCATGTTTTCTGAACCTCACTGGCTGGCCAGAATTCCATGGGGAGGCAGGAACTAACTCCACTGTCCTAGCCAACTTGAATAATAGGAAATAAATGGGATGGAAAGCCAGGCAGCCTCTTTGTTACACAGCACCTTAGTGAGGCAAGCATCTATTTTTAGAAGAGGAGGGGAAAAAAAGATAGCAGCTTATTCTTTGGGGATCAGCAGGTGGAATAACGATCTGCCATACTTTAACATTCAAGATTTCTTAGCTGGGCTGCAAATGAGACGTTTTGCCTGCTTCAGTGCAATGCTGTCAGCGTAATCACACATCCCTGGGCAACCAGCACGTGAGCACTGGAGATGTAGGACCCGTGCTGTAGAACTTGAGGGCTCAGCCAGCATGCTGTACCAATCACCTGAGTGAATAAAATAGAAAAAGTAGGTGGCCTAATCACCTCAGGTCTCAGCTCAAATGTCACTCTCAGTGAGGTCTGCTTTGGCATTCTATTTAAAGTAGCCCTTGTCGTTGTCTCTACCTTTAGCCAGCATTATTGTTCTCCCCTGCACGTATCACAGCCTGGTGTACTTTTGTAAAATCTGTTTATTTTTTTTCTGTTGTCAGTCTCACTAAAATATAAAGCTCAAGAAGACAGACACTTGTTTTTATTCACTGCCATGTAGTCAGGACCTAGAACGCTGTCTAAGATGTGGCAGGTGCTCAGGAAATATATGTTGAATGAATGAGTGAATTGTGTGAATGAACAAACCTAGTATCTACAAGATGACGGGTATACCCATAAAAATGGCAATAATAAGAACAATTAACATTTATTGAACATTATATATTACCCACTTACTATTCACAGCAACTCCACAGGCATATGTTGGCTTCATCTGCATTTTGCACTTTTAAAGAAAGTTGGACTTGGAGGTTAAGATTGTATAAATCACCAATGTCCAGGCTTACTTGTCTCCGAGACCTTGAGTCACAGCATGAAAAATGCTTCATCCAGGATTTGATCTGGGCCTTGGAAACAATGATTCCAGATATACCTGACTGAGGAGTCACTTGATACTGTTTTGAATTAAGACTTTTTGGAATTTCCTTCTGTGATTCACACCCATCACAGTAAAAATTATCTTATTAAAATGACCATGTGAGGTAGTTGTTTCTTTTGTGTCCACTTAACCTGTAGCACCCATCCACTTGTTATAAAATCAAGCTAGCAGAGCAGAATGTGCCTCATTGTTCTGTGGCAGAAAGAGCCCCTATACCTCTTTTGTCACAGTAACTCCATGGTGAAGTCAGACCAGATAACTGATGATAATTTCTTTTCTTGAAGGTTTGTTGTTGTTGTTAGGTGCTGTCGAATCAGTGTCTAACTCATAGCCAACCTATGTACAGCAGGTGAGACAGTATTGTCAGTGCATCTCTGCTATTCATAGGGTTTCCAATGACTGATTGATTTTTTGGGAGTGGGTTGCTGGGTCCATCTCCCAAGCCTACAGTATTTGGTGTTCCCAGGCACTCTCCAATCCAAGGACTAACCAGGCCTGACCCCACTTAGCTTCCGAGATCTGATGGAATCAGATGCCACAGTGGTATGGCTGCAGGCTGGAGGTTTGTGAGTAGAGATTAAAGGCAATTCTAATATGATATAGGGGCTGGTGTTTAGCCCAAGTGGCAGAGCACTGCTCCACACTCTCTGAGGCCCCGAGTTCAATCCCTAGCACTACAAAAATGGGAGAAGGATGTGTCAATCCACTCCGGAAGCAATCCTGAATCAGCCATTGAAAACCCTATGAGGGTTGCTATGAGTCATACTCAATAGCACCTAACGACAACAGCACTATGCCATAATGTGGAATTTTTCCTATAAGAGACAAGAACTAAACAACCCCATTTACCAAATTAACATGTTTCACAAAGCTGGAGCATATTAGTGCTTCCTGGTCATTTTTTAAGTCACTTTGATTATGAAAGCACAATTTACATGTACTCTCCCACCCCAAAGTAAATGCAACAAAAATAAATCAGGCCATAAAACCACACAGAGTAAAAGTAACCTACTGGGCTCCTCAAGAGCGATGTATATATGTTTGTGTATCCTGATGTCCCCAGGGTCCCTGCACAGGCTCCTTTCTTTGCAGGAGGCTCCCAGGCACTGCTAGGGCCCTAGATGGGGGAACACATGGAGTCTCATTTTCATCCTGAGCATAGCTTATCCATGAGACAACCCCTGGCACAATCCACTGTCAGAGTGGGCACATTGTTATCTCGTGTTTATGAAAATTAAAGTTTCTATTGTGTGTTTGTATTATAATTAGCCAATTAAAGAGTTTTTATTATTCCTTTTAGAGGAGACCTACATTAGAGTGAGAAGCTGTATATCCATGAAAGATTCAGGGGGCCATTGACTTGTATCCAAAGAACTATCAGCTCCAGCACCACACACTCTGCTCTCTGTCCTAAGAATTTTAGCTTGCAGGAGAATTCTGTGTCACTCAACCCAGTCTGCACCTAGGCCTCTTCTCAGTGTTCAAAGCACTACCAGTCTTCCTGAGTATTTCTGCTTTCTTTCTGTTTGGATGGATCAGGATTGTACTTATATCTATTATAAATTCCTTGGGATTTCAAAGTCCTCTTCAGCATCCTGTTTCAATAGGTATATAATGAGTAAGTCTCCAGTAAAAGCAGTATCGTTCCTGACACATGGATTCCTGTCACTTAAGTGAAACGTCTAATTTTCTAGAACCAAGATTCACATTTCAATATACTGTATTGGTTCAGGTTATAAACTGGTAGGGAAGAAAAGTAGCTAATGTAATTTGTTCTCCTGGAGGGCACATGTCTGCTTTCCCAGCCACTTTAGGGGCTTTTCACTCTGGTTGTGTATTACAATCACTTAGACCAGGAGTGGTGGCATACACCTGTAACCCCAGCAATTGGCAGGCTGGGGCAAGAGGATCCTAAGGTTAAAGTAAGACCCTGTATCATAAAAAACAAGTGCTGGGGATATACCTCAGTGGTAGAGTGCTTGTCTAGTTGTGCTAGGCCCTGAGTTCCATCCCTAGTATGACAAAAAGTCACTTGGGAGAGACTGTATAAATGACCAATGTCCAGGCTCCATAATAGGCCAAGTAAATATTTCAGAATGTCTGGGAATAATGTTTAGGAGATTTTAACATGAACCCCAAGGTGAAAACCACTGAATTACAGAATTTTCACTGCACCACACAGTTGAAGTTTTACCGAGTGGCCAGTGCTGATTGAGAACTATTAATCTGGAAAGGTAGCATTTGAATACCTCTGTTTTCCCAGTCCCACACAGAGACTGTAATCTGGTGGTGGGTCCTCAACACATGATGTGGAGGATTAAAACAATTCTAAAAGATTCCATTATACCAGTCATTATTCTTATTCTTATTCTTATTATTTTGCAATACTTGGGATTGAACCCATGGCCTTGCACATGCTAGGTAAGTGCTCTACCACTGATCTGCATCTAGCCCTCTTTTGAATTTTCTAAATTTTGAGATAGAGTCTTATTAAATTGTACAGGCTTCCTCTGGCCTCAAACTTGTGATCCTTCTGCCTCAGCCTCCCAATTTTCTGGGATTATAGACATGGGCCATGGCTCCAGGTTACAACAATAACTTTCTACACTTGCCAGAAATATTAATGCAGTTTCAACCATATTTCATTTAGAAGTCCCCCCCCCAACACTAAATCATGTCTTCCTGGAAATTGCAAAGTGCCTTTTTGAAATCTTTGAGCATCTTCTTCTGAAGCTATACTTAAAATTGTTCCAACACAAGCCAGAGTTATTTTGATCTACTAATTTGGGGTTTGGTAATTGCTTACTTGGAAGGAGCAATGACCACATGCAATCTGAGGTCCGCTTGAACGCTCTTTTCCACTTTAAGAAACAAAGATATAAACTCAGTGTGAAAATAAGATGCTTTAAGTACTTAAGATGAACTCTCATCTCAGCCTGATTTGCAACAATGTCAAAATGCATGGGGAACCTCCAAAAGACTTCTTTAATACACCAAGTCATACCCTGTTCAACAGTTGCAGATTTCACTGCACCATGAAAAATCACTACCCTGAACTAGGTTGATTGCTTTTCAACTGATCAAGTGTAGTTTTATTGGTTCCTATTTGTTTTGTCATTTAAGATTTTATGGACTCATCAGTTTTCTGTCTTCTTTTGTACAGTAATAGTTTCCAGTATTATGTCAACCTTAAAATTTGACTGTATGAATATCCTGTAATGGAAACTTGCAGAACTACTTTTTATTGACATCTTTGAAGTGTACATGCAAGGGAAAAACCATTAAGCTTGTCCTTCTATGATTTACGGTATCTGTTAATCAGTGTTTCTCTTTTCAATTGTAAAGCTGTCTTTAAATTGTTGTTGTTGTTGATAGGTGATGTTGAGTGAAATCCCATGTATAGAGACTCTATGTACAACAGAACAGAGCACTCCTCGATTCTGTGCCAGGCACATGATCTTTTTTATGTTTAAGCCCATTATTGTAGACACTGTGTCAACCCATCCAGTTGAGGGTCTTCCTTTTATTCATTGGCCTGCCACTCTCCCAAACATGATGTCCTCCAGGGTTTGGTTCCTCCTGACATGTCCAAAATATGTAAGACTCAGTCTAGCCATCCTTGCTTCCAAGGAGCACTCTGGTTGCACTTCTTCTAGGATACACCGGTTGGTTCTTTTGGCAGTCCCTGGTGTCTTCAATATTCATCTCCAGCACCATAATTCAAAAGCATCGATTCCTCTCCTGTCCCCTTATTCACTATCCAGCTTTCACAATAATATGATGGAACTGAAAAAAACACCGCATGAGTCAGGCTCACCTTCGCCTTCAAAGTGACATCTTTAGTTTTAAACACTTTACAAAAGTCTTTTGCAACTGCTTTTCCCAGTGCAATGTGTCTTTTGCTTTCTTGACTGCTGCTTCCATGGGTGTTGATTGTAGAACCAAGTAAAGCAAAATCTTAGACAACCTCAGTCTTTTCTCCACTGATCAAGTACTATGATCCAGTTGTAAAGATTTTTTTTTATATTGAGGCACAATCCATACTGATGGCTTTGTTCTTTGATCTTCATCAGTAAATGTTTCAAATCCTCTTCACTTTCAGCGACCAAAGTTGTGTCATCTGCATAACACACGTTGTTAATGAGTCTTCTTCCAATCATGAGGCCACGTTCTTCTTCATAAAGTCCAGCTTCTTGGATTATTTGTTCAACATAGAGATTGAAGCGGTATGGTGAAAGTATGTAGCCCTGATGAACACGTTTCTTGACTTTAAACCAGGCAGCATTTCCTTGTTCTGTTTGAACAACTGCTTCCTGGTCCATCCACAGATTCCTTGTGAGTACAGCTAAGTGCTCTGATATTCCCATTCTTCACAAAGTTATCCATAATATGTTGCGATCCACACAGTCAAATGCCTTTGCACAGTCAATAAAACAAACATCTTTCCGATATTCTCTGCTTTCAGTTAATTTCCATCTGACATCAGCAATGATGTCCCTGGTTCCATGCCCTCTTTTGAATCTGGCTTGATTTTCCAACAGTTTCTGTCTATATGCTGCTACAGTAACTTTTGAATGATCATTAGCAAAATTTTACTTTTGAGTGGTATTAAAGATATTGTTTGATTATTTCCTCATTTGGTTGGTTCCCTTTCTTGG
Source organism: Pedetes capensis (assembly GCA_007922755.1). Taxonomy (NCBI): domain Eukaryota; kingdom Metazoa; phylum Chordata; class Mammalia; order Rodentia; family Pedetidae; genus Pedetes; species Pedetes capensis. Next base: position 21,338 of record VMDO01028364.1, read on the forward strand.
GAATATACACAAGTGTGGATCTCTTCCAGTCATTTTTCTAGATACCTATTTTCCAAATCTATTGGCATAAAACAAGTGAGCACCTCCCGTGGTACATCTATTTGTTGAAAAATGTCTATTGTTATGCCTTAATTCCAGGCTCCTTGTGTTTCAACAGTGCCTTCAAGGAAACTTCCACTAATTCTTTCAGTACCATTGGTTCCTGATCACATGCACCCTCTTAAAATGACTGGTCATCCACCAATTCTTTTTAGTAGAATGACTCTCTGTATTTCTTCTATCTTCTTTTGATGTCTCATGTGTTGTTTTATATTTTCCCTGTAGAATCCTTAACTATTGCCACTTGAGGCATGAATTTTTCTCTTAAACTACTTGAGCCTGAGAAAAACAGAGCGTGTTCTTCTCTTTTGGCTTTCTATCTCCAGCTCTTTGCACATGTCATTATAACATTTGATTTTGTTTTCTCAGGCTGCCCTTCGAAATCTTCTGTTTAGTTCTTTAACTTCATCCTGTCTTCCTTTTACTTTAGCTGTTTGTGGTTTAAGGGCAAGTTTCAGATTCTGTTATGAGATGTAATTTGGTCTTTTTTTCCTGTCTTTTTAATAACCTTTTGATTTCTTCATGAACGGTGTCTTTGATGTCATGCCAGAACTTGTCTCATTAGTATCTAATATATCAAACATGCAATCAAGACATACTGATAATCACTGGTGACTGGAACGCAAAGGATGGAAACAAGAAGAAGGCTCAGTAGTTGGAAAATATGGTCTTGGTGACAGAAATGAAGCTGGAGATGGCATGATAGAATTTTGTCAGACAAATGACCTTTTCATTACAAATACATTTTTTCAACATCATAACCAGAGACTATACACGTGGACTTCACCAGATGGAACATACAGGAATCAAATTGACTACATATGTGGAAAGAGATGATGGAAGAGCTCTGTACAAAATGTCAAAACAAGACCAGGTGCTGACTATGAATCAGACCATCAACTTCTCATATGCAAGTTCAAACTGAAGCTGAAGAAAATTAGAACAAGTATATGAGAGCCACGGTATGACCTTGAGTATATCCCACCTGAGTTCAGAGACCACCTCAAAAATAGGTTTAATGCATTTGACACAAATGATAGGAGACCAGAAGAGTTGTGGCATGACATAAAAGGTATCAATCAAGAAGGAAGCAAAAAGTTCTTCAAAAGACAAGAAAAAAAGAAAAGACCAAATTACATGTCAAAAGAGACACTGGACCTTGCCCTCGAATGTCCAGCAGCTAAAGCAAAAGGAAGACATGATGAAGTTAAGGAACTAAACAGAAGATTTCAGAAGGCAGCTTGAGAAGACAAAAACAAATATTATAATGACATGCGCAAGGAACTGGAGGCAGAAAACCAAAAGGGAAGAACACGCTCTGTGTTTCTCAAGCTTAAGGAAATAAAGAAAAAATTCAAGCCTCGAGTGGCAGTAGTGAAAGATTCTACAGGGAAAATATTAAATGATGCAGGACACATCAAAAGAAGATGGGAAGAATATACAGAGTCATTATACAAGAAAGAATTTGTAGATGACCAACCATTCCAAGAGGTTGCATATGAAGAGGAACCAATGGTGTTGAAGGACAAAGTGGAAGCTGCCTTGAAAGAACTGGTGAAACACAAAGCTCCAGGAATTGATGGGATACCAATAGAGATGTTTCAACAAACAGATGCAGCACTGGAGGTGTTAACATGTTTATGCCAACAGATTTGGAAAACAGCTACTTGGCCAACTGACTGGAAGAGATCCATATTTGTGCCTACTCCCAAAAAAGGGGATCCAACTGAATGTGCAAACTATTAGACAATATCATTAATATCACACACCAGCAAAATTCTACTAAAGATCATTCAGAAGTGACTGCAGCAGTACATAGACAGGGAATTACCAGAAAATCAAGCGGGATTCAGAAGAGGGCGGGGAACTAGGGACATCATTGCTGATGTCAGGTGGATATTAGCTGAAAGCAGAGAATATGAGAAAGATGTCTATCTATGTTTTGTTGACTGTGCAAAGGCATTTGATTGTGTGGATCATAATAAATTATGGATAACACTTCAGAAAATGGGAATACCAGAACACCTAATTGTGCTCATGAGAAATCTGTACATGAACTAGGAGGCAGTTGTTCGAATAGAACAAGGAAACACTGAGTGGTTTAAAGTTGAGAAAGGTGTGCATCAGGGCTGTATATTTTCACCCTATCTCTTCAATTTATACGCTGAGCAAGTAATCCAAGAAGCTGGACTTTATGAGGAAGAACGTGGCATCAAGATTGGACGAAGACTCATTAATAACCTGCGTTATGCAGATGACACAACTCTGCTTACTGAAAGTGAAGAGGATTTAAAACATTTACTGATGAAGATCGAAGATCATAGCCTTCAATATGGGTTACAACTAAACATCAACAAAACAAAAATCCTTATGACTGGGTCAGCACGCAACTTCACATTAAATGGAGAAAAGATTGAGGTTGTCCAAGATTTTACTTTGCTTGGCTCTATAATCAAAACCCATGGAAGCAGCAGTCAAGAAATCCAAAGACGCATTGCTCTAGGAAAAGCTGTGGCAAAAGACCTCTTTTTAGAGTATTGAAAAGCAAAGATGTCACATTGAAGACGAAGGTGCATCTGACTCATGCCATGGTATTTTCAGTCG
>VMDO01028365.1:0-24024 GCA_007922755.1 Pedetes capensis
AAAAAAAAAAAAAAAAAACACTCAATTTCCGTAGACATTTCTATGATTTTAAAAACGAATGGACACTTACAAGCCGTGTGATTTTCTACTTCTACATTATCATACATCGCCAAGCTCTTTACATCTAGAATGTCCAAACGTAGTAAAAGTGCTTTTTTTTCCCTTTCTTTCTTTCCCAATACTGACGGGATTGAACCCAGGGCCTCGCGCTTGCATGCTCTGCAAGTGCTGGACCACTGAGCCTCAGCCTTTTTTATTTTTTATGTATGTATTTATTGATTGATTTTTACTTTTTGAGACAGGGTCTCCCTAAATTATGCAGATTGCCTCTGGTCTTGAACTTGCCATCCTCCTGCCTCCGCCTCCTGAGTCACTGGGATTACAGGCATGCGCCAAGGTGCCCAGCATAAACATGTTCTTTTAAAAGGTTGGAGGGAGGGGAAGATGAGAGCAGCTTTTTCATGCTATATACACAGGCCTTCTACAAGCGGCTAGTAGATCTTCCGTTGGTATTTCCAACTTGCTCCATGGAGTGTGGGGCTCCACCGATTCTGGCAGAACGAAGGCCAACTAACTACCCACTGGCCTGCTAACCTTTCCACCCGCTGTCTTCCAGGGTCCGCTGGCCTTCCAGGCCTTTGTTCATCAGGATGAGGTGAACACTTACCAATGAGGTTCCAACGGTCACCACATGACCAGATCTGCGTTGCTCCCTGGTCAGTGGTGGCCGAGCTTTTGTGCACAGACCCAACTTTTCAACCCCTTGAAGCCGCCATCCCCGGAGTTCAGGCGGCCATCATTCTTCTCGCCAGGCCACACCCACCACACCCCCAAAGACACTGTGTTGTCTACCTCCTGGTGGGAGCTTGGCCTCGGCTTGACAGGGTTAGGCTGTGTGATCTGGCACCCAGCAGGATCCAGGCTCTGAGAGGCCACCACTGCTGCCATCAGGTCATCATAGTGGGGTGGGAGTAGCCCGTGCTTCTAAGCTTGGGACCAGCCAGCTGCAACGAGGGCTCCCAGGTGTCTGCAGGGCAGATGTGGTGACCTGTTACCTGCCATGCCAATCCCGGCTTACCCACCAGCCTGGGGCCAGAGAGTGCTAGGAGGAACAGGCCACATTCAGTTCCTCTCTGCGCTTTCTGCCTCAACTGACCTGGCAGTTCTCTGCATCCGTGAGAGTTTTACTCTTTAGTTTGACTCAAAGTCTCCCTAAATTAAGCAGGCTGCCTTTGGTCTCGAACTCAAGAACCTCCTGCTTCTGCCACCCTTGTCGTTGCTGTTGTTAGGTGCCATGGAGTCAGGCCCAACTCATAGTGACCCTCATCGGGTTTTAAGTGGCTGACAGTTTGGAATTGTTTTTGGGAGTGGGCTGCCACATCCTTCTCCCATTTTTGTGGTGCTGTGGTTTGAACTCAAGTCCTCAGAAAGTGTGCAGCAGCACTCTACAAACTGTGCTAAACCCCAGTCTCTGGGATTACAGTCATGCACCACATGGCCAGGCTGGCCTACACTACTGTGATGGTGAGTCTTGTTTGTGAACTTGATTGGATTGATAGATGTGTAGAGATTAATAAAGCACTTCCTTCACTGGCTGTGTCTGATGGCATTTCCTGAGAAGAGTAATAAGAGCTCTGACCTAACTAATGGTTTTATCCATTGATAGATTCAAAATTGGAATAGACTATTGGGAGGTGGTGGAACTAGGGAAGGTGCTGCATAGTGGGAGGAAGTGGGCTGCTGGAGGCCTTCCTTCAAAGGGTGTATCTTGGCCCTGGCTCATTCCTGTCCCACTGTGCTTGCTGGCTGACATGAGGTAGGCAGCTCTGTCCCCATTCTGTCATGATATTCTGCCTTACCACAGACCCACGATCAATGGAGCCAGCCAACCATGGACTATAACCTCTGAAGCCATGAGCCAAAATAAACCCTTCCTCATTTAAGGTAATTTTCTCAGGTATGTTGTCACAGCAATGAAAACCTGATGGGCACATATGTTTTCCAGTGATTTTCAAGTTTTATTCCAATTAGTGTTTTCATACATTACTTTATGGAAGCAAATGGAAAAGTAGTCCAAGTAAGCAATTGATTATGCAGTCACCAGGTCAACTTGGTCAAATGCCATGGATGTTTCTATCTCCTTGTATACAAATAGATACAAAGCAGGGGATTATTGCTTCCAATGCAAATATAAATATAACCAAAGAGGACCCCAACTATGGTCATAGTCTGCAAAATAATTTACTCTTTTCCTGTTTTGTAAATTCAGTATATGCAAAATCTTAAAAAGCTATGCAACTTATATCAGAGGTTTATCTCCTTAATTCAAATTCTGTCAACTGCATTCCACCTCAACCACCTAATCTTAAAATTTGTCTACTTTCTTAAGAAAAGCCAATTCACCAAGGACACTAACCTTCAACTTCATACCCTTACTACCTAAAAACGAAACCAAGCTCATCCTCATCATCTTCTCTCCAGACTCAGGAAAAGACATAACCGGCCTTCTGTTCAATGTCAATCCTCCCTTCTGTTGTTTTTGCAATTCTTCTCCCCATAGAGATGTGGGTCCATCTTCTTTTATCACTGTCCATCTCTAACCTCTCTAACAAATCATTCCCTTCAGCTCGTAAATTCAAATATTTCCCTGCCTAAAAGACTAGTGCCTTGACCCAACATTTCCTTGTCTCTACAATTTTGGAACTTCTCCTTAATGCTTCAAACATTGTGGAAAAGAAGTCATATACATTATATCCAATTTCATACCTTCCATGGAGTTTAGCTCAGTTGGTAGAGTGCTTCTGTGCACTCTCTGAGGACCTGGATTCAATCCCTAGCATTGCAAAAACGGAAGGACTTGGCAATCTACTCCCAAAACAATCCGGAAACAATCAGCCATTGAAAACCATATGAGGGTCGCTATGAGTTGGACCTCATTGACAGTACCTAACAACAACAATTTTCTGCTCAGTGCACTGAATTCCAGTACCTATACCTCTACTCAAGTGGAACATTTCTAACTAAAGTCATAAATACTTTATAAAACCCAATACATAGTCATTACAGTATTTTACTGGACTTCTGCTAAATTTGACTGTGTCAATTACTACCTACTTCTTTGAACATGCTAGTCTGCTTTCTAGTGGGAAGAGAAGTTGTTGTTATTAGGTAGGTATTGTCATATTCCACTGGTAGAAATGAAGATACAAAACTGAAAACAACCCAAATGCCCGTTTATAGTGGTTTGGATAAATTAATGTGATACATTCATATTATATAAAGATAAGCAGCCATTAGAAGTCATGTGTAATGGGAACAACACAGAAAAAGGTTACTGTCTAGAAGTAGAACATATGTTCAAAGGGCTCAAGTCTGTAAAAACAGAACTTTGAGACATCTCTCCTACCTGGGAGATTGAGGAGACTGAGCTCCTTGCTTTCTAACTGCTTCCTTTAAACAGACCATTCAGGCATTTGTTCACAAGCATAAAGTGACCCAAACTCCACTGTCTTACATATACTGCTAGTTGCCTGCCTCTCCCTCCCTCTCTCTCTCCCTCTCCCCCCCCTCCTTCTTCAGCTCCCTCTTTCTCTCTTGTATCTCTATCTGCCAGATTCTTCATAACTGCATCTTGTGATCTGGAGATGAAAGACTGCCCTCCTGATTTACTGCACACTCTGCCCAGGATCTGTCAATATAAATCTTTGAATTTGTTTCATATTGTGGTGGGGTATTGAATTTGTTCCTTTTACCTGAAGAACTAAGAACTGTTCCAGGCCAAGCTTTTCCCCAGAAGGAGGAGAACATGAGGTCAAATTTCAGCACCAGCATGATAGTCAAGCCAGCATAAACTGGGCATGGATTGGACAAGAGCCACAGGGGCACCTACCAAGGTAAATAATATTCCCCTGTGAGGAACTCCCTAGTCTTAGGTGGAATATCTAGGTATTAGGCCATCCACCAGGTAAAAGAAGTATCCAATGAAAGGTAAACTGACAATACCCATGTCCAGCTCTGTTTCATTTGCTGTTACAGCAAGGTAATTAGCCATTCAGGTAATGAAAGCCAATTTAGCTGAGAGTTCACAAAATATCATGTTCTTCAAAAATATTTAAAGATTTAATATATAATTGTTGTATACTAAGTAAAGCAAAGTCACATGTGTAAAGTTTCAGACATGCTAGATGGAAAAGGTCTAGAGATCTGTTGTACATTGTGCTTATAGTTAGCTGTACTGTGTGGCATCCTTAAAATTGTGTTAAGAAGTTACATTGCAATGAAAAATTACATCTATAAACCATTATGTAAAAATTCCATATAAGAGATGTTTTAAAAATCTATCAGGCTCAAAAAGACAAATATCATATGCTTTCTCTCATATGCACAATGTACACCTTTAAAAATACAGGAAAGTAGAAAAGTGACTGTTTAGAGGGAGGCAAAAGACTGGCAAAAGTGGGGAAGAGGGCAAGAGAGGTAATGAGGGAGTGAATTTGATTGAAGTGTGTTGTACACATATCAAAATGTTATAAGGAAATTCATTATTTTGTACAATTAATATATAAGAATTTTGTTCTTAGGTGCCATCAAGTTGAGTCAAACTCATGGTGATCCTCACAGAGTCTTTTTCTCTTTTTTACTTTTTTTGTTTCAGTACTGGGGGTTGAACCCAGGGCCTCCTGCTTGCATCCTTTTCAAGTGCTGCACCATTGAGCTGCACTCTCAGCCCATTTTTTTTTTTAATTTTTGAGAGAAGTTCTCACTAAAGTATGCAGACTGCCTGTGGCCTCGAACTTGCAATCCTCCTGCCTCTGCCTCCTGAGTCCCTGGGAATACAGGTGTGTGCCACCACTCAGGCCCCCTCATAAAGTTTTCAATGGCTGATTGTTTCAGGATTGCTTCAGGAGTAAATTGCCACATCCTTCTCCTATTTTGGGGGTGCTGACAACCAAACCAAGGGCCTCAGAGAGTGCAGAGTGGCACTCTATCAACTGAGCCAAACCCCAGCCCATATAAGAAGTAAAATGTTTAAAAGAGGATTATTAAAGCAATATGTATGGCCAGAGTTGTGTCATCTGCATAATGCAGGTTATTAATGAGTCTTCCTCCAATCTTGATGCCGCAATCTTCCTCATAAAATCCGGTTTCTCGGATTACTTGCTCAGCATATAAATTGAAGAGATAGGGTGAAACTATACAGCCCTGACACACACCTTTCTCAACTTTAAACCAGGCAGTGTTTCCTTGTTCTATTTGAACAACTGCCTTCTGCTTGCTGAAAGTGAAGAGGATTTAAAACATTTACTGATGAAGATCAAAGATCATAGCCTTCAATATGGGTTACGACTAAACATCAACAAAACAAAAATCCTTACCACTGGGTCAACATGCAACTTCACAATAGATGGAGGAAAGATTAAGGTTGTCCAAGATTTTGCTTTGCTTGGCTCTATAATCAACACCGGTGGAAGCAGCAATCAAGAAATCAAAAGACGCATTGCTCTAGGAAAAGCTGTGGGAAAAGATCTCTTTAGAGTATTGAAAAGCAAAGATGTCCCATTGAAGACGAAGGTGCGTCCGACTCATGCCATGGTATTTTCAGTCGCATCATATGGTTGTGAAAGCTGGACATTGAACAAGAAAGACAGAAAAAGAATTGATGCTTTTGAATTGTGGTGCTGGAGATGTCTATTGAATATACCATGGACTGCCAAAAGAACCAACCGATCTGTCTTAGAAGAAGGGCAACCCGAGTGCTCCTTGGAAGCAAGAATGGCCAGACTGCGTCTTACATATTTCGGACATGTAGTCAGGAGAGATCAATCCCTGGAGAAGGACATCCTGTTTGGGAGAGTGGCAGGTCAACGCAAAAGAGGAAAACCCTCCACCAGATGGATTGACACAGTGTCTGCAACAATGGGCTTAAACATAAATAAGATGGTTTGCCTGGCACAGAATCAGCAAGTGTTTCGATCTGCTGTACATAGGGTCGCTATGAGACGGACTCGACTCCACCGCACCTAACAACAACAACAACAAATGTATGGCCAGATACTATGGTATATGCCTGTAATCCCAGCTACTTGGAAGATTGAAGCAGGATTGCCAAATTTGAGGCCAGAGGCAGCCTGCACAACTTAGCAACACCGTGTCTGAAAATAAAAAGTAGGAAAAGGGCTGAGAATGCAAGCATTTTGCTAGCATGCTTGAGGATCTGGGTTCAACTGCCAATATTTAAAAGAAACGAAAGAAAGAAAGAAAGAAAGAAAGAAGAAAAAAGAGAGAAGCAGAAGCAGAAGCAGAAGCAGAAGCAGAAGAAGAAGAAGAAATGCAAAATATTTACTAAAATAATTTACTTTAAAATGAGGAAATATCTATCAGACATATCTGCGTGTACACACATGGAATTAAATGCATGAAAATATTAACAGTAGAAACTGTGGAGATTATGGTTAAGTCGTTTTCTTTTTCTGTATTTTCTAATTTTTCCTCAAGTGAAATTAAGCTAAGTTTTAACCAAAGACAAATTTAAAAAATTGATTTCACATAAGACTGTGTCAGATCTCCTTTATTCTCTCTCAACTTTTCTGAAATTAAAGAGGGCAGGCATAACCAGAAGAGAAAGTTTCAAGTGTAATCCAGGATTAGACAATTCCTCCCTCTGAGGCATGGATTTATCTAAGGAATATTATTTAAAAAAAAAATCACTGTCACCAGTCAGGTGCTGTGTCACATGCCTGTAAATCCAGCAACTCAGGAAGCTGAGGCAAGATGATCTTGAGTTCAAGGACAGAGGCAACTTGCATAACTTACTGAGACGCTGTCTCAAAATAAACAATAAAAAAGGGACTGGGCAGCCAGACATGGTGGCCCATGCCTGTAATGCCAGCGACTTGGGAGGCAGAGGTAGGAGGATCACAAATTCGAGGCCAGAGGCAGTCTGCATAATTTAGGGTGACCATGTCTCAAAAAAATTTTAAAAAATAAAAATAAAAATGGGTTGAGGGTGCAGCTCAGTGGTCCAGCACTTGCAAAGCATGCAAGCATGAGTCCCTGGGCTCAACACCCAGTACCACACACACACACACACACACACAAAAAAAAAAAAAAAAAAAAAAAAAGGGACTGGGCATTGTAGCTCATTGGTGAAGCTCTTGCATAGCATGTTCAAAGCACTTAGGTTTAATTTCCCAGTTTCTCTCTCTCTCCCCCCACCACACACACGCAGGCACACACACAAACACATACACAAAATCCCTATCATTTATTCTTGTCCCCTGGTCTTTAGTAGGCACAATTTTCTCATCCATAAGGGCTCTTGAGGTATGCTGAGCCCTTTGCTTTTATCTATTGGGCTACTGTCTCCTATTTATTGCCTACCAGAGAAGCTTTCTTCTCACCCCAAACTTGTCAACTTGCTTGTTGCAGATGCCCTACAGAAACTATTCTTATTCAAGCTGCTTCCTTCTACTGGTAGTGGAAAGGTAATAAGAAATTGTGTATTAAGGCATGGTGGTGCAAGCCTCTCATAACTGCAACTTAAGAGACAGAGGTAGGAGGATCGAGGATCATGAGTTCCAGCATGCATTACATAGCAAGACCTTGTCTCAGTGTAAAATTATACATACATATTTACATACATATATATGTATGTATATACACATACATACATATACACACATATATATACAATACATACATAAATATGCATATATATGTATGTATATATATGATGCCCTGGTGCAGTGGCACACTCCTGTAATCCTAGCAATTTGAGAGGCAGACACAGGAGGATAATGAGTTCAAGGCCAGAGGCAGCCTACATAACTTACCAAGATTGTTGTTGTTGTTGTTGTGTGCTGTCGAGTCGGTATCCGACTCATAACGACCCTCATAGAGTTTTCAATGGCTGACTGTTTTGGGATTGCCTTGGGAGTGGATTGCCAGGCCCTTCTCCCATTTTTGCGGTGCTGGGAATCGAACTCGGGACCTCAGAGACTGCAGCACAGTGCTCTACCAACTGAGCCAAATCCCAGCCCTACCAAGATACTGACTCAAAATAAAAAATATAAAAAATGGGATGGCAGTGCAGCCTAGTGGTAGAGCACTTACAAGTTATATGTGAGGCCCTGGGTTCAACCCCCAAGTACGACAAAAATGAATGAATAAATAAATAAATAATTAAAAAGGGAATTGGGTGCAGCTCAGTGGTAGAGTGCTTGCAAAGTATGGACGAGGCCCTGGTTTCAAGCTCCAAGTACCACAAAAATAAATATTGAATAAAAATAAAAATAAAAATGAGAATGAAGGTTTAGCTCAGTGGTCGAGCACTTGTAAAGTATGTGCAAGGTCCTGCTTTCAACCCCCAAATACCACAATAATGAATAAATAATAAAAATAAATAAAAATTTAAAAATGGGATGGGGTGCCACACAGTGGTAGAGTGCTTGCAAATTATGCATGAGACCCTGGGTTCAACCCCCTGTTGTTGTGGTTGTTAGGTGCCATTGAGTCAGTGTCCAACTCATAGCAATCTGATGTACAACAGGGGAAACAGTATTGCTACTGCTTCTCTGCTATTCATAGGGCTTTCATAGGTGGATTATTTTGGGGAGTGGGTCGCTAGGTCCTTTTACAAAGCCTACAGCACCTGGTGTTCCCAGGGGCTCTCCCATCCAAGTACTAACCAGGCCCGACCCTGCTTAACTTCCCAGATCTGATGGGATTAGACACCACAGTTGTACAGCTGCAGGCTCAATCTACTAGTACTGAAAAAAAAAAAAAGTTCGAAACAGAAATGGAGTTTGAAGGCAACACTGTTGCTTCCTAGAATCCAGAGGGTGTGTGACAAACTGAAGGAATGACTAAGGAGGTACAGTGAGGGAAGATATTGCTATGACCCTCTACTTTTCTAACACGGAATATTGCTTTGTTTGCTCAGAAGCCCTTAAAGGCTTTAACTGACATTTTTCCACCTCCTCTGTACTCCCTTGCTCAAATAAATACCCATCACCCTCCCTCATCACCATCATCACCATCATCTTCATAAATGCCTTCAGGGCAGCAGTGCCAGGCCCACACCTACCATTAGTACCTGTAGATGCCAAGCCTGATTCCTGCTCCTCTTCTTCCACCATTTCTACTTGTTCTTCTCTATTGTTCTAGCACTATATTTAGACCCAGTATAAAAAACTACCCATATGTATCTGTATCTGCAAATATACTGGTGCCATAATATACAAAATACCAGTATCTTTCCCCTTATCCAAAGAAATAGGTCTTTTTTTTCCCCCTGACACGTAGTTCTTTGTTTGTATCCCTCTACCAGGTAACCAAAGCACTTACTGTATTAGTAGTATCTATGGTCTGAAAAGATCGTTTTTGTTGTTCTCTTGTCACTGTACTCATTGGAAGGTGTCAGGATCCTCCTCCTCCCTAATCCTTTGCCTTATGGCAGGTGTATGCTGCCACACTGCATTTTCTATAATCCTGAATATCTTGGCACAGTTATGCTGAGAGAACATGACTTAGAGACCAGCAAACAAATGAAGTATATTACTGCTTATGATACCTAACCAGTTCTTATTCCCTTCCTGGAACCCAAGGAGAAAGGGCCCCAGAGGACAATGGCTGCATGGGGCACATAAGGAGGCTGGGCCTAGGAAGCAGGGCTTCCAGTTGTGACAGATACTCCCATTTGCCACTGGACCTGGAATAGCAGAGAGGCCCACCAGCAAGGTACTTTGTGAATTTGGACAGGGAGAGTAGCAGAGATAATCATGGTGGGTTGGAGGTTGTGGGGAAAAAAATTGGGAAACTGGGAAAACCGCTTTTGAACATCTGGTTTGTGAATTAGAAATCTAGGGAAAGTGAAAGTAACTTGATTGGACATTTGTACAAAACCTTTCTATGAATCCCCCAACCCAAGTGGACATTAAAAGGACAAAGGACTTGAAAATGGTTGGTTGAGCCTCCTATAAAAGTAGCTGCACTGCAGCAGCTCTCTCTCTCACTTGCAATCTCCAGAAGAAGAAGAGTCTCTCTTGGTGAACATTGGAAAGACCATGGATGACCAGAAGGTCCTCTCAAGAAAGATGGACTACAATCAAGTTGAGGTAAGCCTCTTGGACACAGCGCCAAGAGGCCAAAGCTGAGGACAGTCTCCAGTCCCAGTGCAGGAAGCAGAAGAGCCTTTGCTGCTCTTGAGGCAGCAATAGAGCTGTTATCATTATTAGCAGTGAGCTGTTTTCACTTTGGGTGTAAGGGCAGAGAGGCAATAAAGAGCTGTTTGTCCCCGCAAGGCAAAAGCACCCACAGCTTTTCCTTTCTCCCCTCTGCTGGTGTTCCCCAGGGCCATAGGAGTTTGCACCCCTCACCCAAGGGTCTCGAGTGAGTTGTGTTTAGTTATCTGTGTGGGTGGCCATGCCTCCCATCAGAACATCCAGACCAGACTGGTGAGGAGTTGTGGCCCACAGGTGGTCTCATATACATCCCTCTGATTCTTAGTTAACTCAAGGAAAGAAGGGCCCTCCAATGGTGAAGAACGAACTTGCCGTCACTCCAGCAGGATAGAGGGAATATGAGGATGTGAGCTGCTGCCTCAGAGCCAACCTGCCCTGAGATACACACCACACTAAAGACACATGAGGCAAGAGCAAGCTGTTTATTAACAATTAACACCAGCAAAACTCTGACAAAGGCAGATCTTGGTGATATGGGTGGGATCACACAGGGAAGTCAGGGTCTTCTATTCACATGGGAAGCAAGTTTGACCTTCCACCTCTAGGGCTAACCTGTCTCATTTGTTTCACTTGGGACAAAGAAGAACAGTTTGCTCACTCAAGAAGAACAGTTTGCTAACTCAGGTCTGCTCATGAAAGTCTCTTATAACTTGGCCTCAGAACTACAAAAATGGATCTGGGTGTTATTTCAATTGATTTTGCCCACTGCTAAACTTATATTCAAAGCAAAGATGACACTTGTAATCAAAACTGTACCCCAAATTATGATCTCTCCTGTTATCTAACCAAGCTCACCCAAAAGGATTGCTATGGGTACACCAGATAATGCTATACAGTTCCAATTCCTAACACTAAGCAATCAATAACTACTTGTTTAAGGAGTTAAATGGAATTAATCAAATTCACTATCATATATAAAATTTAACACTACAACCTCCAAAGCCCTTCCAAGTTAATCCTAACAAAACTATTTGCCTCTTCAGTGTCCCCCATAATTAGTGCTAAGGTATCTCTTCCTCCCTGGCTTCTGTCTTCAGCAGTGGGGGCTCTCACTGAAGTGCAGATCCATCAGAATGGAGAGGTTACTTCTTTAGGCTCTTGGAAGGTCTAATGGGACAGGTTCAGCTTCTTCAGCAACAAGGAAGTTCAGTGGGGTTGAGAAACAAAAACAGGACTTCACCTACAAAACTTCAAAACCAGGAAGAAACAAACATGAACACAGCAGTAGTCTCCAAAGAGCAATAGCATCTTTAAGGAAAAGTAGTATTCCAAAATTCAACATAGCATATTGCTTTAAAATTACATGGCTTCCTCCCCCCAATCAAATATATGGCATTTTCAGGAAAAGGAAATTAAGAAGAAAAGAGAAAAAGTAGGGAAAAAAAAGGCTTCATGTCTTCAGCTTCTCCAAGGTATCCTCCAGTCAGCAAAAATCATGGAGAATCCACCACCTGAAAACAAAAAGAGCAAGAAAAAAATGCCTTCACAACTTCAGTTTCTTCAAAGTGGCATCCAGCCAGCAACAGCCATGGAAAATCTGCCACCAGCAATTTTTTTTTTCCAGTACTTGGGATTTGAACACAGGGACTCACACAGCTTTTATAAATGCTATAGCACTGAGCTGCACCCTTAGTCAGTTTTTTGTTTGTTTGTTTTTGTTTTTTTACTTTTTATTTTGAGATGGTCTCAGTTACACAGGCCGCCTCTGGCCTCAAACTTGCGATCCTCCTGCCTCCACCTCCCAAGTTGCTGGGATTACAGGCATGTGCCACCATGCCTGGCTTCCACCCGCAAAATTTAAATGCACCTAGGAGAAATGCCCAATTTAAAAGTCAGTCCCATACTCAAAAGCAGTTCCTCTTAGTTCATGTAAATAAATAAAATAATATAAACATGTACACATCTGTATGTATGCCCACAATGATAAAATATGGTTAGTTTGGGATAACAAACTATTTGATTTGATTTTTGTCTATGAAAATTTTGGTTTTGATTTTTTTCTGTGAAATAAGTTACCATTTTACCAATACGAGGGAACCTTAGGTTTTTCTTTGGGGCGTTTCCACTCTTACTTACATTCCTGAAATCAATGCGTTTGTCCTACGTCAAGATCTCCACTCTCAACTGGTGTATGGACATTTTTGCATTTATAGCAGGCTTTGCGCCATGGAAGATTCATAGCTTTACACCACGAGCAGACCCAATTCACTGGACTGAGGCATGGGGTAGGCTTTTCCTCTTGCTGAGATTCAGAGGCTTTCCTCCCTTGTGGTGAACTGACCATCTTCGCTGGAAATTGCTCTTTCTTTGGAACTTTTTTCATACCATGGCTCTTGCTGTTTCCTGGAGGGGTTGCCTGAGGTCTCTCCGGACCTCCCTTCTTCCTGTGGCCACTGCTATCTTCCAGGGATGCTGGCCCCTGAGGCATCATGGGATCTTCCTTCTGGCTGTGGCTGCTGCTGTCCCCTGAAGGGGCTATTCCCTGAGGAATCACAGGATCTTCCTTCTGGCTGTGGTCGCCATTGCCCCCCAGGGAGACTGTCCCCTGGGGCATCACAGGATCTTTCCTCTGGCTGTGGCTGCTGCTGTCCCCTGAAGGGGCTATTCTCTGAGGCATCACAGGATCTTCCTTCTGGCTGTGGTCACCGTTGCCCCCCAGGGAGACTGTCCCCTGAGGCATCACAGGATCTTTCCTCTGGCTGAGGCTGCTGCTGTCACCTAAAGGGGCTATTCCCTGAGGCATCACAGGATCTTCCTTCTGGCTATAGTTGCTATTGCCATCCAAGGATGCCATCCCCTGGGGCAGCATGGGATCTTCGCTCTGGCTGTGGCTGCTGCTGTTCCCTAGGGGGACCATCCCCTGGGGCATCACAGGCTCTTCCCTCTGGTTATGGCTAATGTCGTCCCCCAAAGGGGTCATTTCCTGATCTTCCTTCTGATTGTCGCTGCTGCTGTCTCCCAAGGGGGCTGTCCCCTGGGGCATCTGGAGATCTTCCTTTTGGCTATGGCTGTTATCTTCCAGAGAAGTCTCTCCCTGGGGACATTCACTATCTTCCTTTTGGTTACAGCTTCCACTATCTCTTGGGTGACATTGGCTCTGGAGGGTCTCAGCATACTCCCCCTGCCCATGGCCACTCTGGTTCCACAGAGGAGCCATCATTTCCTGGGGTCCCACTGGAACCCACAAGCCAGATTGGTAGATCCCTTGAGGAGGCATCTGGGGTGGAACTGCTGCTGTTGCAGCTGCACCTTGTGATTCCATTACTACTGGGGGTGGTAGAGGTGCACAACATGGGAATCCCCCTGCAAACGGTGCATTGAGTGGAAATGGATGTGGCACAGGCATTGGCAGATGGGGTTGCATTGCCGGGTCCCAAGGACCTGGGGGTCCTGGGACATACAGTGAGGATGCGGGGGTTTGCATCGGGGCCTCCATATGTAGCATCCCAGGCACTCCCCTGGCCACCATCCCTGCCTGCTGCTCTGCACCCAGGGGCCATGTGGCTACCCCACATGGTTGGGAAGCCAGTCCCTGTACAAAATTCTGGAGCAGTGGATCGGGCGGTGCTGACCTCGCAATCTGAAGCAGCCGCATTCGAAGCACTTCCCGCTCGTCGACCGCTTGCCGCAGGGCAGCCCGCATGAAGTGCAGCTGCGTAGCTGCAGCGTCCCTCTCCTGACGCAAACGCTGCAGCTCGGTCGCCAGAGCGCAGGAAGCCGCCTCGAGCTGGCCCACCTGGTCCTGCAGCCGCCGGACCCGGCGCGCCTGCTGCTCGCGCTGCCTTGCGGCTACTCGCACCCCTAACGCCAGGCCACTCCAGGCGCACACCCTCTTGAGGGCACGCGACATCTGCGGGTCGGCCACGATGGTGCGAAGCCGGTCCTCTATCTCGTTCCAGGGCCGTGAACGGAAAGCTATGTAGAACTCGGGCCCGCCCCCATTCATGAGGATCTCACTGTTAATGAAGCGGATCACCTCGGGGTGGCGGAAGCCACTGCCGGGGTCGCCAAACTCCACAGCCATGGCCGCTGCGGCCTAGTCAAGCGACTGCCTCGCTGGGGGCCGCAACTTCGGCTGCCCCCACAACTATGGACTGCGGCCACTTATAGTCTCGTGTCCCCTCCCTGCTCAGTTCAGTCCTAACCAGTTTTTGCTCAGTCCTGGCCTCCGTCCGGCCTCCTGCCTCTCTAGCTCCCGCCTTTGCCTTTCAGAAAAAAAACGCCGATCCTCTCACCAGGCCAATGGCTGTTCCAAGAGGGCGGTTGGGGTGATGACGACGACGTGACACGTCACAGAGAGAAGCTCAGAGATCACGAGCCGCCAGGCGCTAGGCCTGCTGGGACCAGCCTCTTCCAGCACAACGCCACCTGGGAGGCCTGGGGAGGGAACTCGAACAAAAAGCCGATCTTTTGGAGACCTTAACCGACCAGCCAGGGTGAACCTCCAATTACACACTTACTCCTCATTTGAAAGAGAGAGAGCGAGAGCGAGAGCGACAGACAGAGAGTGAGAGAGCGAGAGAGCGAGAGAGCGAGAGAGAAAGAGAAAGAGAAAGCGAAAGAAAGAAAAAAAGAAAGAGTGAGTGTCCAAGATCAGAACATTTCTAGGGGCAAGGGGGAGACTGCGCAGAGGGGCAAGAGGAATGAGTCAGTCGGCTGGGAGGGATGGTTAAGTGGAGGAGAATGAGATTGAAGGGATCCAAGTTCGAGGAGATAAATAGGGTGCAAGTGGGGAGGAATGTATAAACATTTAAGGGACAAGGGACAAGGGACCAGTTAGAGAGAGGTGTGAAACAGAAAGCTGGGCTTGCACTGCTGTGAGGAATAAAGTGAGACAGAATTTCTCGCAGCTTTGGTGACCAAGCTCATTTGTGTGCACGGACAAGTGAAGTAAGAACCTCACAATTGTAGGAGATCACAGGGCTCCAGCATATGTATATGTGTGTACGTGAGTGTGTGTGTGTGTGTATGTGTGTATATATGTATGTGTGTGTGTGTGTATATATATATATATATGCACACACACACATATACATATATAACATACCTTGTTAGATATGTTAGGTATATATATTGTTGTTGTTGTTGTTAGGTGCCGTCGAGTCGGTATCCAACTCATAGCGACCCTCATAGGGTTTTCAATGGCTGACTGTTTTGGGATTGCCTTGGGAGTGGATTGCCAGGCCCTCCTCCCATTTTGCGGTGCTGGGAATTGAACTCAGGACCTCAGATACTGCAGCGCAGCGCTCTACCAACTGAGCAAACTCCCAGCCCCAGGTGTATGTGTATGTATGTATGTATGTATGTGTATATATATATATATATATATATATATATGTATATATATATATATAACATATATATATATACTATATATATATACTATATATATAACATACTATATATATATATAGTATGTTAGGTGTGTGTATGTATAAAACAAGGTGTGTTTGTGTGTGTGTTTGTATATATATACATATATACATACATATATACATATATATACACACATACACATACACACATATACATATATATACCTTGTTAGGTGTTGTGTTGGGTCGGATGGACTCATAGCAACCCTCATAGGATTTTCAATGGCTGGTTGTTTCAGGATTGTTTTCGGGAATTGATTGCTACATCTTTCTCTATATGTACTATGCTTTTTCCTCTAGATATGCATGAAAATTTAATACCTATTCTAATTGAACACATCCCATACTATGGCCATAACTTTTGCAGTTTGAGGTACAGCAGCAAAACTAGCATAACTTTCTTTTTCCTTCTTCAAATTTTCACAAGTAATTACTTCTTACTATAGGTCTTAGTGGGCTGGGATTTAGCTCAGTTGGTAGAGTGCTGCGCTGCAGTCTCTGAGGTCCTGAGTGCAATTCTCAGCACCGCAAAAATGGGAGAAGGGCCTGGCAATCCACTCCCAAGGCAATCCCGAAACAATCAGCCATTGAAAACCCTATGAGGGTCGCTATGAGTCAGATACCGACTCAAGGGCACCTAACAACAACAACAATAGGTCTTCGTGACCTAAGAATTGGATTTTCCTTTCCTCTTTGAGACCTTTCATTTTTACTTAAGTGAAACACTATAAGGTTTCTGTTTGGTATATCTGAACTGTCAGCATCACTCACTAGTCTTACACATGGGAGCCATTATTAAGAAACATAAGGATTTCATGAACACAGGCATTATGATACTGTAACAGGTGATTTGATAAGTGACTAATAAGCAGGTAGTGTATACAGGGTAGACATACTAGACAAAAAGATGATGCATGTCCCAGGTTGGATGAAGAGGAATAGTATGAGATTTTACATTACTCAGAATAAAGTACAAATTAAAACTTATGACTTGTTTATTTCTGGAAATTTCCATTGAGTATTTTTAGATCACTGGTGACCACAGGTACCTGAAACAGCAGAAAGTGAAATCATGGATAAGTGGGCACAATTGTGTTGTGTAAGTAAAGTAATTATTACTTTATCATCATCACACTTATAACTACTAAAGAAGCCTTCAAGGAGAAGGTAGGACTTAAGCTAAGATTTGAACAATGGCTAAGATTTAGATGAGGACAACCTGAAATTGATAAAAAGATGTTTCTCTGTTATTTACCAATTGGCTGCCTGGCCAAGATATATACCAGGTAACCCTGTTCTGCCTTATGTACATAAATTACTGGTATTGCTCAATTCATAAGACAACTGCCTCTTGTGTTTTTTTTCCACTATGTTTTTAGAAGTTGGCATCTGGTCCCCCACCTACCTGCCACGTACATTTTAGCAATTTCCATGGATGTTCTTTGCTAGAGCTACACATGGGACACCATCAAGAAGGTACCACATGTTTACTGGCATTTGTGATATTTCCAGGATCTATGTTGCCTTCTAGGTGCTGAAGGAATCATCTGTCTCTTATCAGAAACAAAACATATTCTGTATATGAAAGAAGAAATAATAGATTTGTTGGGAGTGGAATTAGTCTTATAGCTAGACTATAGAGAAAACATATTAAGAGAAGATATTTTTGACAGTAAATGATTTTATACAATAATATATGTTAGGTTACTAATGGCAAAATGAACATAAAATGAAAAATTCTGATGTGACTTTGAAATATTAATAAGGAAATAAAATGTATTTACATACACATATAAATGAACAGATAACTGTTTTCCCTGAAAATAAAATTTTAATACTCAGACCAGTTCCACGTGCAAAGTTTTGAATAAACATTATAAGAAGCAGCACCTGCCAGGCACAGTGGCACACTCCTGTAATCCCAGCGACTCAGGAGGCGGACGCCAGAGGCAGTCTGCATAATTTAGTGAGACCCTGTCTCAAAAAGAAAAAAAAAAAAGGACTTGCAAAGCATGCAAGCGCAAGGCCCTGGGTTCAACCCCCAGTACCAAAAAAAAAAAAAAAAAAAAGCAACAGCACGGTTTTACTAGACACATAAAAAAGACACTCAGATATAAGAGTAACAGTTATCAATATTACCAAATTTGTTTCCCATATTGGCACTAACCATCTTTGCATATTAAATGATAACAAAATAATCTCATGTAAACTAAAATGAAAATAGTTCACTAATGATCTTTTGTATACTCTTTTATAAATTCATGTTGTAAACAAAAATGGTACTAATATACTTTCTCTTCAGGGTTTTTATACAATAATAAATAATTAGCTTTATAGAACTTACTAGTTTTAGGTGCTGTGCACACTTTGTGTACATTATCTAGTGCAGTCATCATCATAACTATGTAAGTTACAGCATTACTTGCACTTTTTAAATAAGTAAGTTGAGGTTAGAGAAATTTAAATAACTATCACAAAGAGCCACAGCTTGTGTTGAGGGAACCCAGAATATTAATATCTCTATTTCCCTGAGTAAAAACCCCATGATTTCAACATTGTACTCTACTATGTACCAGGACGTTTCCCCAGAACTTTGAGACTCAAACTAATAAAAAGCATGCAACAAATGTAATAATACATGTGCAAAATTATACTGAAAGAGACATTGTCTTTCAATTCAAAAGCAAGAACAAAACTTGTCTGTAACCTATTAAGTAAACTAAATGTATCTAAAATGAATGAAACAAATAGAAGTGATCAATTGGAAACATAGAAAACAGGAATCATAGATCACAAATTGAAATTGGCGTAACAAAGATGTCTTACATAGATAGTGCACTAACCAATGGATAGGATCATTCTGGTCTCCTGGCCAGATTTATCCCTGTAATGATGAAGGAGGCATCAGGACAGAAAAGTTCCATGGCAAAAATTCATGAAAATCATTGACCCAGTGCCAGACTTTTTTCACTACGTGTTTATCTGTTGATAACAGTCTGACTTCCGGAATAACTTGTAAACGTGGAGAATATTGCTTGATCTTTGTCCAGACTGCTGCAGTATGCTTGACAGTTATGCTTGTTATTGTGAGTAAGCCAGCACTCAGATTTTGTATACATTGATCCCTTTTAAATTAAACTGGTTTAAGCTAGTCTCATGAATTTTGGTACCTTGCCAAATTGTGCATCTGACCTAAACAGCTGAGGAATATATCCTGGAATGGATATCTGTACCAAAATACATCCACCCTTGGCAACAACTCCATTCTGATTCACAATCACATTAAGGTGTACATTAAAAATGTCCAATAAAAAATAAAATAAAATAAAACAAAATAAGGGGAAAAAATACAAGTTCACCTACTTGACCTAGGCTGATCAAGATATTCATTATAATTTCACATAATCAAATATACAGTGCTGTTTCTCAACCTTCTCATTGGGTAAAAGTTCTACATAATAGTGGAAATTATAAATAGTAGCATTTGTATTTTTTTAAAGTTGTTACATGTTATAGTACTGTGAAAATTCCACTAAAGCAACATTCCTTCATGATTTTACTTTAAGAGTTGATTGTCTATGTCTAATGAGTATTACAGTTGATTTTAGATTATCAGAATAGAGCATCATTGCCTTGAAGTCACCTATTTTTGTCACTGCTGTTCATATTTGTAGTGGTAACCTTAGTGAGTTGTATTTCTCAGAAGAGTTATTCTCCATTTCACTCCTGTTATTCTATTGTCTCCCTCTTAGTACTCATTATCAAAGAGCTAGAAATGTTGCATTTCCTTCTCAGATATGTTTTGACAAGAAAATTAGGATGCAGTTTTTTATTTCCCATCCCAGCTGCAATAGTTGTTTTTCAGTAGGCCAAATAATGAGTGATATTAATCCATTTGGTATCAACATAGATCATATTAAAAATGGTCCTACTGGGGAGTGTTAGGAAAAATACATAAGAACTTTTCTGTGTCTATCCATGGCACAGTTTAATAATACTCCCATAGATAATCTTTCTTTATTATTAATTTTAATATTATTAATTATTAAAGATTATATCATTATATCACATGATATATTTTATGTATTATAATATATATGTTTTATAATATAATATAACACAAACATATTATATTATATATTATTATACATTGTATTACATATAATAATTATAAATAATTATTAATAATGCTTTAATTATTATTAATTTAATATTATGAAGCTCCCGTTTACAAATTCATGTAAGAAAATTAATTTTTTCAACTTGTACCATGTCTTAGAAGTTAGAAATTCCAGTGCTCTTTTACCTTCACCATCACTTTGAAAAAGAAAGAGAACATCCTTCCATTTATTCCATTACCCTCTTAGGTTCTGACTCATTCTTAAATTTCCTGAATTTTAGATCCTACATCCACTACTATACCATAACTAATCTTCCTAAGATCACAAACTGCTTCCTACTTGTAAGATCCAATGGAGATTTTTCCACCCTACTCTACTGGACTTCTCTACTGTATTTGATGTTGACAGTCTCCCTCTGTCCTGAAATTCTCTACTCTTCACCTCCAGCATATCAAATACTGGGACATCAGACTCTTCTAGATAATGTAATGTATCTCTAACCATTATTTCTCTATTTTATTGTGAGCTCTTGTTCTTTTATTTGCTCAATAAATATTGGTGTTACCCAGAATCTATGAAGTTCCTCTTATTTTTTTCATTTTTCACCTTTTCTCAGATGATAAAATTTATGCTTGAGTTCTCAAATACTACTTCTATGCTAATAACTCCTATCTCTATATACTTATATATTATATACAGATATAGAGATAGATATATATCTCTAATCTATCTCTCTCCTCTGTGGCCTTGCCAGTCTCATTTGTAGCCAGTCGCCTATCAAATCCCAAATGCAAGCAAGGCTGAGCTGTTTCTAGATCTTCACATATGCCTTATTATTTTTTAAGAACTTGGTGTTGTTTCCACAATCTTCTCTGCCTGGTTCTGAACATACTTCTCCTGTTTAACCTCCAATCATATCATAATCTTCACTATCGCTCACATCTTATCCAGAGAGCATCCCTGACATATGCACATCAGGTTTTTTCCTACTATGCTATGACATTTTATTCACCTTTATATCTCCATCATCTATTTATTTTTGTTAGGTGCTATTGACACTGGTCCCACTCACAGCAACCCTCCTAAGGTTTTCGATGGGATTGTTTCGGGAGTGGGATGTCATGTCCTTCTCCTGTTTTTGCTGTGCTAAAGATCAAACTCTGGCCCTCAGATAGTGCAACACAGCACTCTGCCCACTGAGCTAAAGGCCAACCTCCATCATCTAGCACAGTACTTATTATTACACAAGGAATGCCTTGTAAAGACATGCAAGAATATGAAAGAATAACCTACACTTAAGTAGAGATTTAACACATAACTCTAAACTCACCTCATCTTTTCTCTTAGAATGTCTAATCTTCAGTTTCTATCTTCTCAGATTCAAGAAACCTACTCTTTATAGTCTATTCAGAATAACTTGCTCCTCAAACATCATAGTTACATGTTACTTAAGTTTAGGTTTTCTCCAGTTCAAACATGTCTGCTAGATATGTGGGTAAATCCTTAAATTTATATGCAAAGTATAATAGTGTATATTTATGTCAATCTGTACCAAGCGTATGCTCATGATTTTCTTGACCTTTTTTGCTAAAGCAGCATGCTAAGTTGATATCTTTAGGATAGTCATGTTCTCAACAAATATTTAACATGTTTCGATTCTGTGCTAAGAGCTTATGATACAGTACAGCAAATGATAATAACCAAACACTAGATCCCTACGCTCATAAAGTTTGCATCTTGTTTTGGGAATGGAAGACTTAGACAAAGGTAACAAACAAATGAGGAAAAAGTAAAGTATAGTATGACAAGTTCCACAGAGAAAATAAAAGACGTGGAGGTAATAAGTTCTTGGAAGCCCAGAGAGGTTAATTTAGACAGATTCTCACCACCTTTCTATTGATGCAACTGATAAACTAGGAGCCCATCAGCTTGTAATTTGGATTATTTCTCTTAAATGCATTTTGCATTCCACTCTAAATCTCAGTCATAATTTTCTTCTCCAGTCATATTTAAAAATCCCACGTTCTGCTGGGCATGGTGGTGCATGCCTATAATCCCAGCAAGTCGGGTGGCAGAGTTAGGAGGATCATGAGTTCCAGGCTAGAGACAGCTTGCATAATTCAGTCATACCCTGACTCAAAATAAAAACATAAAAAATAAATGGCCTGGGCAAGCAAGACAGTGATAGAACACTTGCAAAGTATGTGCGAGGCCCCGGGTTCAACCCCCAAGTGTGGCAAAAGTAAATAAATAAAAATTCCACATTCTTTAATCAGTATGAAACATCTTCCAGTTTATTTGAATTAATAAAGTGTTAAAAGTGGTCCCCCAGAGTCCTTCCTTGAATTCATGTCTTCACTTTAGACAAAGATAGGGTGATCTCACAGAGAATGACTTTTTCTCTGTTTTAGAACTTTTGACTTAGCATTTAATTACCAAAAAGAATTTAACATTTAACTGCCAACCTGGTAGATATATTATAGACATACTTTTCCACATAGTTTTATTCTATATATATTTAGCATACATTATACTGAAGATTTATGAAAATAAGATTAGTCTCAGCATTTATTCCTTTGAGACATCCCAATTTGTCCTAGTCTATCCAGAGAAGTACAAAGCTAACAACAACAATCTAGAGAATTACATGGCTAGCATCACTATGTCTTCATACTTCCCTTCTCCTCCAGTGCTCAAGAACCCCTTTGGCAGTAATAAAGTTTTGTTGCATTGTGAAAAAAATTACCCACAAAGATCCTAATGCAAATGTTGGTGATGGAAGTGAAGAGAAATTGGGACAATGTAAGAAAGTGATGGCTCTTAGCCAGAAAAGTAGAACTTTTATGTGAGAAATTATAATGATTATAGTGATATCTGCAACATTGAGAATTTTCAAATTCTCTGGGCACATTCTTTGTCACCTTTAAGACTCTACAGAAATATTTTCTAAAATTGATTAATAATAAGAATCACCTTGATCACATTAAGAAAAGTATAGATTATCAGGGTCTCTTCTTTGGAAACTACCATTCAGGAAGTGGTCTGAAAGCAAGAAATCTGGATTTTTAACAATTGTCCCAAGTTAATATAATGAACTGACAGGTTTGGGTAACCCTGGTCTATAACTTTCCTCATAGAATATAGTACTTGTGAAAATGGATTATAAAGATTTTTACAAATAATAGATACTCAAAATATTTTCATCCCTGTTTTCTTTCATTGTTATTTTTGTGGCCCTTTCATGAAATTGTAATATATAAGGAAGTTTGTGTATCTCACTTCTAAAGCTGTCTTGTTCGTGTGAAAGGTGAATAAAAATCTTACATATTGAGGACTTCTCCCACAAGTTTTGCACATAATCCCAACACTTGTCTTCACCCAAATACCATACTACCTATCACATCAAACATTCCTGGTAGTTGAATTTTATTTAGGATTTTGGCATTAGTCTATTCATCAGTATTGTTTTTCATTTATTATTTTTCCATTTAAGGTGGTTTAAAATATCAATATTTTTCTTATGATAAAGTAATGGCTGTTTTACTCAATTTGTTATGCTTTGTGAAGAATTAATATAACAGTATTTAATTAGTATAATCATAAGACTAATTAGAGGCAGGAGTAAAACTTTAAAAAAATCCTAATTCTCAGTCCAGTGCTCTTTTCGCCACACCACACTGCTTCTCAATTTGCACTGAACAATTCTAAATGCTTTTTTTCAGAGCAATAAATGAATTGTTAGCTATTACACATTCTGGAACATCTTTATTCTGCTGAATCTATAAACTTTTTGTGCTCAAACTGAGTAATATTTGGAATAAATGTTAATTTAATTCTTGAATTACCAAATAGAATTAGTGGCATCATTATACATTTCTAACCCTTTTGCCTCTTTTTTTTTCACTTTTTTGAGACAGGTTCTCACTAAATTATGCAGACTACCTCTGGTCTCCAACTTGCAACCCTCTGGCCTCCACCTCCGCAGCCGCTGGGATTACAAGCATGCGTCATAGTGGAACTAGTTATGTCAGGTTTGACTATAAGGGGGAAACCTCATTCTAAAATGCATTTATTTCTGTGGACTTGAGTTTTTTTTTTTAATTAGAAATTTTTAATGTACATCATAATGTGATTCATTTTGACATGCTTTTCGTTGTGACAATTTTCATATATGCAATTTGATAAGCATTATTCATATAGGTTACCCCTTACCCTCCTCTATGTTTCCCCCCTCCCCCCTTCCTATCTAAGTTTCCCATCCAAGTCTTCTCTATCTTTTACTATATA
>VMDO01028366.1:0-24038 GCA_007922755.1 Pedetes capensis
ACATCATGTTTGGAAGAGTGGCAGGTCAACGGAAAAGAGGAAAACCCTCCACCAGATGGATTAACACAGTGTCTGCAACAATGGGCTTAAACATAAATAAGATGGTTTGCCTGGCACAGAATCGGCAAGTGTTTCGATCTGCTGTACATAGGGTCGCTATGAGTTGGACTCGACTTGACGGCACCTAACAACAACAACATAACATCATCTCCCAACTGGATCAGATGGCAGTGCAGCCCAGCTCCCTCTAACTGGCCTTGTTGCTCACAGAATGAAGTCCTAATCCCTTGCATGCAAGGCCTTTCACCATTCATCTCCTGTATGCTTCTCCAGCTAGGCCTCCTGACATTTCACACTCATCCTTAGCTCTACCTGGTTATGGAAACGTTATTATGCAGTCTCATTCTTTGGCACTTTCTCAAAGGCTATTCTCTCTGCCTGAAAAGCATCCCTTTGCCTCCCTGATTTTCCCATTTAGTTAATTCCAGATTATTCTATGATGTTAGCTCAGAATTTTAACTCTTTTATAAATATCCATTTATTTTACTAATAACAGTGTATGACCTTCTGATATGATCATCACTTATACTTTCTATCTCTCCCTTTAGGCTGTGGACTTCCTTAGGGGAGAAACTAATTTATACCATGAGCACTTAGCACAATGCCCCTCATTCATCATAAACACTTCAGAAATATAGAATAGTAAAGTTTCATGAAGACTTTTCTGTGGGTTCCATGTTCTAGAGATATTCTAACATTGGTTTACCCTTCTCAACACAATTATTAAATGTTGCAGTATCTTAAACTTTAGTTATAGACCTTCATATTCACTCTTTATCTTTCTCTCTCTCCACCTCTCTCAAATTCATCCATACCCCCATATCCATGGTTACAGTTTATCTCCCATATAAAGCTAACTCACAAACTTACATCTCCAGCTCAAATTTTTTCTTATCCCCAAAGCTTTACAGGTATTTGAATGGCTCAATGATAACCTCAAACCCCATACTGCAGTCTGGACCTTAAATGTTTCCTAAAGATCCATATGCTAAGTGCTTCATCACCAGCATGCAGTACTATTAGGAGGTGGTGGAATCCTTAAGAGATAGGCCCCAGTCAGAGGATCTTAGATAATTGAGGGTGTGACATTGAAGGGGATATTGGGACCTTGCCTTACTCATTCCTGGCTGCCATTAGGTGAGCAGCTTTGCTCCATCCATGAACTTCTTGCCATGATTCTCTGCATTGTCACAGGCCCAGAATAATGGAGCCAAGTAGCCATGGACTTAAACCTCAGAAACTGTGAGC
This sequence comes from Pedetes capensis, assembly GCA_007922755.1. Taxonomy (NCBI): domain Eukaryota; kingdom Metazoa; phylum Chordata; class Mammalia; order Rodentia; family Pedetidae; genus Pedetes; species Pedetes capensis. The sequence continues at coordinate 1,309 of VMDO01028366.1, forward strand.
CAAGCAACCTTTTCTTCCTTATAATTTTATTTTCTCAAGTATTTTGTCACAGTGATGGAAATCTGACTAATATACCCCCACATGTCCAAAATTGAATGTTTTTCTTTCCCTTCCCAAACCTCATTTCCTCTAGTGTTCTTTGTATTTCAATAAATGATAAACTGATCCAACCAACTAGCTAAGCCAGAAGTCATAGAGTGATCCTGGACATCTTCCTTTCCCCCCCTCCCCTATAGGATTTATCACCAAACTCTGTCAATTCTGTCTCCTAAATGTTTCTAATCTATAAATTTCTATTTCCATAATGATTATCTTCTGATATACAGCATTAGACTGGTAACTATTCTCCCTATGTCATTTCTTGCTCTGTATATTCTTCATGATACAACCAGGGCAATATTGCCAAAACCCAAATATGGTTATGTCACTCTTTTTCCGCTTAAGTCATTGTAATAGAGTCCAATGTTTTTTCCATTGCTTCTGAGCTCATTTACATCTAATGATGCACCAACTTCAGATTCAGCCTCATTATCTGGCCAAATCCACTTGTCAGGTTCAGCTATGATGTTGGCTTTGATATTTGAATGCTGAATAGCCAAATATCTTCAAAATTAAGTTACTTAGCTTCCATGGGAGCAACAAACAACTCTCAAATTTCAGTGGTTTACAGCAACAACCACTTCCTTGTCACATCACATGATGGGTATTGGTTAGCTATAGCTTTGCTGCACTTGGCTGGTTTCAGGTGGATCTGCAAATCTTCTTATTCGGGGACCCAAGTTAAAGGAATTACCATTCTCTTGGGTACACTCCTTTCTTGTTGGGACTCAAAGCTAAGCCATGGAGAGCATTTAAAACGTCTGTTCTGTTGTGGGGTATATCATGCCCACTATGTTAGTTTTCTATTGCTACATTAAAAACTACAACAAACTTAGTAGCTTACAACAACAGGTATTTATTATCTCACACGTTCTATGGGAATCTGGGCATAGCTTAACCAGGTCCTTTGCTTAAAGGCTTCACAATGCTACAGTTGAAGTGCCAGCCAGGCAGCAATTTCATCTGTAGGTATGACAGGAGAAAATCCCACTTTCAAGGTCATTCAGGTTGTTGTCGGAAATCCTTTTTTGTGTGGGTATAGAACTGAGGGCACTAACTGCTTGCTGACTGTCAGATGAAAGCTTCCCTCAGGTCCTAAAGCCTTCCCTCAATTCCTAGTAGTGGCCCAAGTTCCTAGATGCTGGTCATAATTCCTAGAAGCCTCCCCACAGTTCCTTGCAATGTGACAATATGGCTGCTTATTTCATCAAGGTAGGAAGGAAAATGTCTAAAGTGAACCTGCTAGTGAGGTTAGATCTTATATAATGTAATGCAATCATGGAAGTAACACTTCATCACATTCATCACATTCAATCAGGTAGAAATATGTCAGAGGTCCCATCCACACTCAAGGGGTGGGTATTGTACACAGACATGAACACTAGGAAGTGAGGATCTTGGAAGTCATCCTAGATTCTATGCATCACATCTACTTATATTCTACTGATTGAAGCAAGTCATTGGCAGATCCTAAGAACAATGCAGCAGTAAGGTACACCATAGAGTAATAATGATTATAAATGAATAATTCAATATACCAAAATCATTATTTCTGGCATTCTTAAACATGTGCGAGCAATGATCATGTGATCACCTAGACTGCTATCATATGCATTAGCCTAAAAATGAAAGGAATAGGAACATTGTTGTTGTTGTTAGGTGCCATTGAATTGAGTCCAACTCATAGTGACTCTCAAAGGGTTTTCAATGGCTGATTGTGTTGGGATTGCTTTGGGAGTGGATTACCACATCTTTCTCCCATTTTATGGCATTAGGAATTGAAAGGAGGGCCTCAGAGAGCACAGAGCAGCACTCAACCAACTGAGCTAAACCCCAGCCCAGGAACAATAAAACTTCTTGTTAATGTCTTAATATTCACTTCCAAATACAGATAAACATTTCAGATATAACTTGGAGAGAAAATCTTATATGTTCTACATGTCTTAATCCTATCAATCAATTGAAAGATAAGTATATCTCTTCTTGCAATAATAAAAGAAACAATAATTTACGCTGATTGTAAGAACTTTTTATTTTATCTCCATAAAATTTTAGCAATTTCCAAATAACAAAATACAGAATTATATTGGTAGTTGATATATATTTGGAGAGAATGCACTCACAAGATAATCTTAGGAAGGATATTATATCAATTCTGAGCCAATATGCCTTTTAAAAATTTAAATATTAGAAATCTAAGTATACATGTTCCCCAAATTTTGATGGAGTCATGTGTGCATAAAACCATCACTAAGTTGAAAATACTGAAATCAAAAATACATTTACTACATCTAAAGGTCCTGGTTCATCCTTGGATGGGAGACTGCCTGGGAGTATTGGGAGAAGGACCCGTCAGCTCACTCCTGAAACAATTAGCCACTGAAAACCCTATGAATAGCAGAGAAGCACTGACAGAGTGCTAGGCCTGGCACATTGTCAGGTAATGTTTCATATGTTGTACATAGGGTCACTATGAGTTGGACACGACTCGACAGCACCTAACAACACTGCAACAACCTACTACCAATCCTAGCTTGGCAACACAGCACACTGTAGGGTATGTTCCACCTGTGATCTCATGACTGATGCCAGCCCAGCATTGCAAGAGCGGATTCTACTGTACGTGGCTAGCTCAGGAAAAGGTCCAAAATTCAAAAGTACAGTCACAGCTCAGCTGGGTCCTCAGTAATGCTGCCATCAGGATCTTGGCCAGGGCTTGACTCTGATCTAGAGGCATGCCTAGGGAAGGGTCCACCTCCAAACTAACCCTAGTTGTTGGCAGAGTTCCTTTCCTTATGCTCCAGGGCTTATGGAAAGTTGCTTCTTCCAAGACAATAAAGGGGTGGGGGATGGGACTCTGACTCTAAATCTGCTAGCAAGATGAAATCTTATATAATATATCCATGAATATGACATGCTATCACCTTTGCCATATTCTATTGGTTAGAACAAGCCATAGGTCTCACACTCAAGAGGAGGGGATTACGTAAAGATGTGTACACCAAGGGATAAAAGTCATAAGGGCAACCTCTAAAGTTTTCCTTCACAAAGAGGCATGATGGTACAAGGTAGATGGTAGAGGTTCACTTAATCTACAGTTGGGCCAAATGCTGCTTGGCTAGGTTTCAAAATCAGTATTCAGCCAAAGCTAAAGCCAAATCCCCAAATCCTCATTATATATTGAAATTCTGGTATGCAGGCATAAATTTGAAATCACCTCAAAATATTAGTCATAACAAATTTATTATCAAAATGTCAGTAGCCAATTATTTAAAGTTTAACATTACAATCTGGGAACAAAATTTCTAAGCACTGTCATGCTGCCTCCCATACTGCTGACCTTTTATTCATAGCATTTCTAAAAGCCACAATTTTACTTTTATTGATATGACTAGTTGATTAATATTTGAGTCTTGTGCTAAATTGTAATCTCCAGGGGAGCAGGAGCCTAGATGTTGTTCTGCTTATAGCAGTATTTTTAATAGAATAGGGTTCTTGGCACCTATATCCCCTTTGCTCCTGCCCATCTCACTCCTCATAGGAAGGGAGATTTGTAGTATCAGAAAACTGCATCAAAGTTATTTAATCAGAGGCAATCAGTGAATGGCAAGAGAGGGGTTTATAAACAAGGGAGTTAATTTAAAAATTTTTAATAATTGTGAAAATCTGGAAACAATCTAAATAGCCAATAGTAAGGGAATTGTTAAATATACCATGGTACACCCAAACCACCCAAGAAGAATGGATGCCACTCTTCCTTCTATTAAGCATTTACCTGGTCTTGTTGTTGTTGTTAAGTGCCATTAAGTTGGTTTCGACCCATAGTGACCCTATATACAACAGAATAAAACACTCTCCAACACTGTGCCATGCCTGGCACTATAGTCTGTGCGTCTCTGCTATTCATAGGGTTTTCAATGGCTGATTGTTTTGGGAGTGGGCTGCCGTGTGCTTCTCCCAAGCCTACAGCACTTGGTTTTCCCAGGAGGTCTCCCATCTAAGTACAACCAGGCTCAACCCTGCATAGCTTCCAAGATCTGACAGGATCGGACACCAAGGTGGTATGGCTACAGGCCTAACTTGACTAAGGATACACAAAACAAATGAGACTGTTGCCTAAGCAGTATCACATGCATTTCCTAGTAATTATGTAGCAAAACTTAATTCACGTATATGCAGGCTCAAAGTCTAATTCTACCAATTGTGCATGGCCAAAAGATGGTCTATCCTCAAAGCAATCTGTCTAAAGCATTAATTCTCAAAATCTGATCCTTGAAGTAACAATGGTAGCATCACTTGGAAACATATTAGAAATACTAGTTTTTGAATTGCTACCAAGACTTCCTAAACCAGAAACTATGGGAGCAGGGCCCACAACTCTGTTTTAATTTGCCCTCTGTGTGATTCTGGATGTACACTCAAGTCAGACTCTAAATTCAAGTCATTTATTTTTACCCAGCACCCATCTTGGATATGTTGGTCTCCAGCCACAAGGTGGCACTCTTTGTCTTAAGTGCTATGAGTTGACTAATGGTTCCAGAAAGTGTATCTGATAGTCTAGCTACCTAACTGTCCAGAGGTAGTAAGTAGTGATATGATATGGGGATATGATGGATAAGTAGGAGACAAGAGAGGAAAAAAAGAGATAGAAGGAGGAATGACTGTAGGAAGTTCTATCTCTGCTTTGAACACAGCAAATTAGCTGGGTGGTGCTGGGGGTGCTGGTTTCAGACTAACACCTAACAATTCAGTTCATTCTGCACACAAAACAATGTGAAGCAATGTTGCGGTGTTTGTGGGCACCCAATACCACCTGTGATTTTCATGCTTGTAATTCCCAGGCATCACCCAAAGCCAATCACCTCCCATGCCACCATCTATCCTCTTTCTATCATTATACTCTAATTATGAATTCTTTCACCAATTACCTTTCCACTATTGAGTCCTCTCTTTTTAAACCTTTCCACAGTTCTCCATGGAACTTTATTGCACAGTAAAACAAGTTCAAACCATGAAAATGTACAAAAATTGTTCTTGCTGCCCTTCTTATTGACTATTTACTCCATACCCTTCTTTATTTGACATCTGGTATTCCCCCTGAAGATCTCCCTTTCCATACACCCTTCTCTGATGAAATCTATTAGTTTGTTCATTCTCCACAAATTATTTGGTTTGACAAAAAGAGTAGGAAAATCCAGAGACAGATATTTTGAAGGAGGATAAACTATTTTCATCTTTGATAATGGATCTGTACAGACATGCCACCCAGCACCTTAGCTTCTCAGTTCCATCGAATGCTTCAATTCTACTTCAGTTCAGCCAACATCACCCATGATCACACAGTGAATGTTTCAACACTTAGAGGAAATAAACATTGGAAATTGTTTTTGACTCATTTATCCTTTTCTTCTTTACGGTTTTCTACAGGATAGATTAAATTTTCATCTCCTGGTTTGTAAGTTGTACTTTCTATTTTTGTTCTTACTGTGGCCATTCTTATCTGCATTTGCTTAATCACATTGTTTTGTTAAACTTATCAATATCTATATATTCTACTTAAAAAATAAACACTTCAAAGTGTTCTCATGTCCTTTGCTTTCTACCACATCTCCCCCTTCATTTTGATCATATTTGAAAATACCTAGTTCTGGATCACTACGGATATATACTATTTCTTTTCTGCTCAGTATTTTTAATTTTTCAAATTACTAATAAATTATGCCTGTATATATATAGAGTGCCAAAAATGTATACATATTTCAAGTATTAAAATTGTAATAATATATACCAAAAACAAAAGATGAATACATTTGACTTCTGTAATTACAAGAAGTGCTCCAAGTGGTTATCATCATAATTGAATTCAACTTTGAAAAGTAATGCATAGATAGTATCTCTTAAAATATTGCCCTTAATTCCCATGTCTCTTACAGCATCTTTTCTTCTCATTTGATGATTTCCTCCAAAACTGTCTTCAGTTGAAAGTCTTTTCATGGCAAGCCTTCTAAGACATTGCATGTCCCAGAATATTTTTATTACCCTGGTAAATTTAAGTAAAAAATAGATAAATATGAAATTATAGGCTCAAAGTCATAGTAAGCATTGTAGGTCCAGTTCTTTAAAAATGTTACTCAATTGACTTTTAAAAGAAGTCTTATCAATTTATATCTTTCCTTTGTAGAAGATTTTCTTTTTTCTTTTTTTTTTTTGTACTGAGGGTTGAACCCAGGGCCTCACACTTGCATGCTTTGCAAGTGCTAGACCACTGAGCTGCACCCCCAGCCCTTTTTTTTTTTTTTTTTCCTTTTTGAGACAGGGTCTCACTAAGTTACTCAGACTGCCTCTGGTCTCGAACTTGTGATTCTCCTGCCTCTTCCTCCCAAGCCACTAGGATTACAGGTGTGTGCCACTGCGCCCGGCTTGTAGAAGATTTTCTATCTGAAAGATTTGAGTTTATTTTTCTGTTTGACTTTGTTAATTTCTATGAGAATGTTTGTATGTTTCTTACCCCCTCCACTGTCTCCCTCTCTCTCTGCCCCTCTCCTATTTTTTGAGACAGGTTCTCATTATGTAGCTAAGGCTAAGCAGGAATTTGCTGCATAGCTTTGAATTTGTCATCCTCCTGCCTCCACTCCCACCCCAATTCTGAGATTATAGGTATGCACCACTATGCCTGGCTACCTTATCTCTCTTAATGTGTGTCAGTATGAATGTGTTTAAGGACCAGGGAAAGGAGAGCCCCAGGTACCACAGAGCATGGAAAACATTTATATTTGTTGCTAGTCTATAAGCAACTGCTATGATGAAAGATTCATCTTGGAACTCTGACAAAGTAGCACTGGGAGAAGTCATTGTGCTCAGGTTGTAATGACCACCTTTGGAAATTTGGAAGGGGTGGAGGAGTGAATGCCCAATGATCAGGGAAGTCCTCATCTGTTTTAAACAATCTCCCACTCAACCAAGCTTTGATTTTTGTGGTCCTGATATGTTCTGATATGCCCATAGGCACTGGTAACTGGGTTGGGATGTTTCTGCTGATTTCTGGTTGGTTCATATACTGTTTGTTCTTTTCTTTTTCCTTTATGTATATTCTGGGTTTGCTAGTTTTTTTGAGTTAGACATGACTGATTCTTTCCTAGTTCTCTTTAGTTTGTATGTTCTTCCCATGAAGTTTATTCTTTCCTGTGCTCTCTTGGTGACAACTGTCTTTCTTCCTCCTGTTTGTGGTGGTGTTGCTGTTAGGTGCTGTTGAGTCAGGTCTGACTCATAGCAACCCTATGTACAACAGAACGAAACACTCCCCAACACTGTGTCATGTCTGGCACTATGTCAGTGCTTGTCTGCTACTCAGAGGGTTTTCAATGGCTGATTGTTTGGGGGATTGTTTTGGTAGTGGGCTGCCATGTCCTTCTCCCATTTTTGCAGTGCTGGGGATTGAACCCAGGGCCTCAGAGAACACAGAGCAGCACTCTACCAACTGAGCTAAATCCCAGACCTTCCTGTTAAGTATCTTCTACAGTGCTGGCTTGGTGGTCATGTATTGATTTACTGTGTGCTTGTCACAGAATGTCTTTATTTCTCCATCAATTTTAAATGATAATTTTGATGGGTATAATAATTATGGTTGGCAATTATGTACTTTAATGGATTGAACTATATCTTTCCATCCTTTCCTAGAATTTAGGATTTGTGCTGGGAGGTCTGACGTAAATCTAATGGGTTTTCCTTTGTAAGTGAGGTGATGTTTTTCTTTTGCAGCTTTTAATATTTTTCTTTGTTCTGTAATCTTAGCATTCTAATTCCTATATGTCATGGGGAGGTTCTTTGCAGGTTATGTCTGTTTGGTGTTCTAAATGCCTCTTGTGACTGGATTTTCACTTATTTCCCCAGATTTGGGGAATTTTCTCCCATAATTTCACTGAGTAAGTGTTTTCTATACATTTAGTTTTTATCTCAGCTCCTTCTACCCCATAGATTCTTAGGTTTGGTGTCTTGAGCATGTCCCAAAGTTCTTGAAAATTGTGGTCATGATCTTTTAATTTTTTTTTCTTGGTTGACATCTGAAGGTAGTATTTCTTCAACCTTATCTTCCATCCCTGATATTCTATCTTCTGCTTCATCTAGTCTACTGGTGATCTTTCCACTGTGTTTTTTTATTTGTTTTATTGAGCTCTTCATTTCCAACATTTCTGTTTTCTTTTTCAAAATCTCTATTTCCTTGCTGAATTCTTCATCCATTTTGCTGACAGAGAAATTAAAAGCAGAGGGGAAAAACAGAACACACACACACACACACACACACACAAAACATAGAAGGCTTAAGTCTCATATGTCAATGTTTTTGTTGATGATGTTAGGTGCTGTCAAGTTGGATACAACTCATAGCAACCCTATATAAAACACAAAAACCACTCCCCAACATTGTGCCATTTACACAATCTTTTTTATGTTTAAACCCATTGTTGCAGGCACTGTGTCAATCCACCTAGTGGAAGGATTTCCTTTTTTTCATTGACCTGCCACTCTCCCAAACATGATGTCCTTCTCCAGGGATTGGTCCTTCCTAACAACATCTTCAAAATGCTTAAGATGCAGTCTATCCATTCTTGCTTCCAAGGAGCACTGTGGTTGCACTTCTTCTAGGACAAATCTGTTGGTCCTTTTGGCAGTCCATGATATATTCAACATTCATCTCCAGCACCATAATCCAGAAGCATCAATTCTCCTCCTGTTTCCTTTATTCAATGTCCAGCTTTCACAACCATATGGTGTGACAGAAAGTACCATGACTTGAGTCAGGCACACCTTTTCTTCAATGTGACATCTTTACTCTTCAATACTCTAAAGAGGTCTTTTGCAACAGCTTTTCCCAGTGCAATGCACCTTTTGATTTCTTGACTGCTGCTTCCATAGAACCAACTAAAACAAAAGCTTAGACAACCTCAATCCTTTCTCCATTTATCATGAAGTTGCTTACTAACTCACTTGTAAGGATTTTTGTTTTCTTGATGTTGAGGCACAATCTGTACTGAAGGCTGTGTTCTTTCATCTTGATCAGTAAATATTTCAAATCTTCTTCACTTTCATCATGCAAAGTTTTGTCATCTGCATAGTGCAGGTTGTTAATGAGTCTTCCTCCAATCATGATGTCAAGTTCTTCTCTATAGTCTAGTTTCTCAGATTATTTGCCCAGCATAGAGATTGAAGAGGGGTAATGAAATGATACAGCCCTGACACACGCCTTTCCTGACTTTAAACTAAGCAGTGTTTCCTGCATCTGTTTGAATGACTGCCTCCTGGTCCATGTACAGATTCCTCATGAGCACAATTAAGTATGTTCTGGTACTCCCATTCTTTGCAATGTTATCCATAATTTGTTGTGATCCACATAGTCAGATGCCCTTGCATAATTAATAAAACAAACATAGACATCTTCCTGGTATTCTCGGCTTTCAGCCAATATACATCTGACATCCACATCGATGTCCCTGGTTCCAAGCCCTCTTCTGAATCTGACTTGATTTTCCAGCAGTTCCCTGTCAAAATTCTGTTACAGTTGCTTTTGAATGATTCTTAGCAAAATTTTAGTTTGCTATGATGCAGAAAGCTATGCCACTGCTACTTCAGATACCAACAGGGCCACCCATGGTGGATAGATTTCAGATGGGCTTCCAGACTAAGATAAACTAGGGAGAAGATCCTGGCAGCCCACCAGAAACAATTAGCTATTGAAAACTCTATGAATAGTGGAGAAGCACTGTCAGATATAGTACCAAAAAATGAGTCCCATATGTGAATATTCACATTAAATGTAAATAGCCTAGGGACTTTGATCCAGAAAACATGGCATAGATTCATCCTCTCCATGTTTCTCCTTGCTAAGTACAACTATAATGTAACACAAATGACAACCATAGGAGGCCCCTGAAAGGTGGAAAGACGAAGGTGAATTGGCTAAGGACCCCTGGAACAACACAACACTCCTGCATCTTACAACCCTTCAGCCAGCAACAGAAGGCAACCCAGGCCTGGCATCTCCCAACCCTAACATTTTAGATGAAGGTGACTCAGGTAGGCTTATGCCTTGGGCAGACCAGTCAGAAGTCCTGCTGACAACTCCAGTTGGGCCCAGTGGTACTGGCAAGAGTGATCAAGTGTGAGCCCCCATAACAAGTGACCAAAGGAAGTACTTTTCATTATTGTGGACCAGAGTTCCTTTCTTCATATAAAGTGGCCTCAGTGGCATTGTCAGGGTGATCTCATTACAAAAAAAATGGCCCAACTAAGAAAGCATTCTTTGTACTCTGTGGGTTAGTGACTCACTTTGCCCACCTAAAGACTGGTAGGCCTGGCAACACTGGAGATCATGGAGATCCCACGACAAGTGACCAAATACAGCATGAAAAGTATAGGTAATGTTTTCCTTCTTCTATGAAGTGTCCAGAAAAAGGTAATATGTTAGGGAAGAAAGGAGTTGCCTGGGGTTGGTCTTCAAGGAACTGTGGTGGGAGTAAGGAAAAATGTTATAAAACTGGATTTGGTGATGATTGCATAGCATTATAAATTTACTTAAAAATCTTCAAACTGTGCGCCTAAAATAGATGGATTTATGGTGTGTAAGTTACCTCATAAAGGTTTTTTCTTTTTTTGCAGTTTTCAGGATTGAACCCCAGGGCTTACACATGCTAGGCAAGAGCTCTACCATTGAACTACAGCCCTAGCCCAATAAAACTATTTTTAAAAAATCATTCACAGGTAACTTGTAACAGAAAGGTATATTTGCAGCTAACATCACACTTAATCTACATAATAAATATTTCCCCTTAAGACCACGAAAACAACAAGCATCCTCATTCTCACCACTTCTATTTAGCATCATATTGGAAATCCTACCTAGCAAAAACACAACATAAGAAATAAAATGCATATTAAATGTGAAGGAAGGAATAAAGCTATCTATTTATAGACAAAATGATTGCCTATGTAGAAAATTCATGGAATCTGCAAAATACTACTAGAACTAATAAATGAATTCTGTAAGGCCTCTGAATATAAGGTTGATATATAAAAATCAGTCATATTTTATTTTGAGACAGGGCCTTGCTAAATTACGCAGACAGCCTCTGATCTTGAACTTGCAATCCTCCTGCCTCCACCTCCCGAGTTTCTAGGTGTGTGCCACTGCACCCAGCTCTCAATCATATTTTAATATACTAGCAATGAAGAATCAGAAATCAAAGTTTTTTTTAAAGTACAATTTACAATTACATCAGAAAATGAAATACGTAAAAATTGACAAAATATGTTAAGGGTATCTATACTGAATGCTATAAAACATTTAGGAAAGAAAACAAATTCCAACTAAATGGAGATATCAACCATGTTCATGGGTTGAAATATTTGATATTGCTAAGATGTGAATTCTTTAAATTCATTGATCTAAAGATTCAATGCAAACCCAATTAAAATTTTAGCAGAATTTTTTTCCTAGACATTAGCAAACTGATTATTAAATTCATACTGAGAGATAAAGGGCCTAAAATAGCCAAAATAATTTTGGAAAAGAACAAACTTGGAGGATGCAGAATATCATGGTTCAAAACTTACTACTCAGTATGGTAATCAAGACAGTGTGGTATTTGGAGGAATCACTCTATCCAATGTTAAGGTTTACTATATATAGCTACAAAAATCACAGTAATTACTGTATTAGCAGAGGGATTCACACATACATAAATGGAACAAACTAGAAAACCAGAAATATCTCCACACAAATGGAATCAACTGATTTTTGACAAACGTGCAAAAGCAACTTAATAGAATAGTAAAAGATAAACTTTTCAACAAATGGTGCTAGAACATTTGGATGTCTATATATTAAAAATGAACACTAGCCAGGTGCCATGGCTCACGCCTGTTATCCCAGCTTCTCATGAGGCTGAGGCAAGAGGATCACAAGTTTGAGGCCAGAGGCAGCCTGTGCAACTTAATGAGACCTGTCTCAAAATGAAACGTAAAAATCAAGAGCTAGGGTGCTGCTCAGTGGTGGATCACTTACCTAGTATGCATAAGGCCCTGAGTTCAACCCCCTAGTATGGAAAAAAAAAGCCTGTTCATTTTATATAAAAATAAACTCAAATAGACAATAAGCCTAAAAGTAAAATGTAGAACTGTAGAACCCTTAGAAGAAAAATAAAAGAAAATCTTTGTGATTGTGAGTTATACCAAGAGTTCTTAAATACCATGCCAAAAACACAAGCCATAAAAGAAAAAATTGATAAATTAGACCTCATAAAATTAAAAACTTCTGAATTGTTAAAGACACTTTTAAGAGAATGAAAAGATAGCCACACAAAATATTTGTAAAACTGGTATCTGACAAAGGACTTGTATTCAAATATATAATGAACTCTTAAAATTTATCAATAAGAAAACAATAAAAATGGATCTGAACAAAATAACAAAACAAAAAAATGTGTACAAACACCTCATCATACAAGATATATAAATGGCAAATAAGCATAAGAAAAGATGCTTGACATCATATGTAATGAAGCAACTGGAAATTAAAACAATAATGATGCAGAATGCAATGGCACATGCCTGTAATGGTAGAGACTCAGAAGAAGGAGGTTCATGAGTTTGAGGACAGAGGCAGCCTGCACAATTTAGCAAGATCCTGACTCAAAAAATCCAAACCAAAACAACAACAAAAATGAGATAACCATATACATATTTTTGAATGGCTAACATCCAGGCACTGACAGCACCAAATGCAGGTGAGATGTGGAGCAACAGGAACTTTTTTCCATTGATAGTGGGAATGCAAAGTGAAACAGCCACTTTGAAGACAGTGTGACTGTTTCTTACAATGCAAAACGTAGTATTACCATCAGATCTAGGAATCATGTTCCTAGGTATTTGGTCAACTAATTTGAAAATTTAGGTCCACGCAAAAACCCACATGTACATCATCTTTATTGCCAGTGTCAAAAACTGGAACCAATCAAGATGTCTTCCAAAGGTGAATGGATAAATAAGTTGTGGTACAGCCATACTATGGAACACCATTCAGCAATTAAAAGGAATATGCTATTAATCTGTGCACTAACATGAATGAAGCTTACCTACATCTTGCTAAGTGAAAAAATACGAAGAAATTGTATACTGCATACTACTTATATGACATTCTGGAATAGGGAAAACTGTAGAGACTGAAAACAGATGAGTGGTTGCCAGGGGTTTAGGGAGGAGCAAAGGTTAACTAGGTGAATGAAAGGGAATTTATTAGGGCCATGAACCTGTTTTGCATGGTATTATAACAGAAAATACATGACACTACTCATCTGACAAAATCTGACAGAATTTTACAGCATAAAGAGTAAACTTTAATGCATTCAAATCTGTTAAGTCAACAAGGAAGTTAAGGATCTCAGGATAGAATGGAGAGTGTGACAAAATTTAACTGGGTTACAAATATATGACAGAAACTGACTGAAAGGGGTGGCAAAAACAGGAGCTGACTTAAATAACTGAAAACGACTGGAAACCACAAGACTAAAGGCAAAAGGAACTATACATAAGTAACTTATCACAAGTTTATTTTTTCCCACAGGGGCACAGGTTAACAATTCTGAAACCACTGCACACGTATACTAGGATTAAACAAATAAGTAAGTAGAATGAGCAGTTATAGCTAAACAAGCAAGAAAGGCTAGAATGAACAGTTTAGTATTGTGGTAGCATTGGAGACATTAGTATGATTGCTGGCAAGGATACAGAGCAACTACAACTCTTGTATATTGTTAGTAAGAATGAAAAATGGTACAGTAGCTTTGGAAAACAAATTAAAATTAAACATATACTTACCACACGACCCCACAATCCCACTTCTGTGTAATTACTCAGATGAAATAAAGCTTATGTTCACACAAAAACCATACGCAAATGTTTGTTGCAGATTTATTCTTAAGTGCTCAAAACTGGAAACAACCCAAGTATCCCTCATGTGATGAATGGATAAACAGTGGTAATTCATGTATTGGAATGCCACTCATAAACAAAAAGGAGCAGCTATTTATACACACAACAATTTGGATTAATCTCAGACGAATTATGCTAAGTGAAAAGAGCCAGGCTCAAAAGATTACAGACTGTATGCTTCTGTTTATATGACATTCTGTAAAGCACAAAACTTAGGACTAAAGTACAGATCAATCAGTGACAGAGCTTAAGGGTTGGGGATGAAGGGTGACTACAAAGAAGAGGGTTGAGGGTATTTTAGGGGGAGTAATAGAATTGTTCTATATCTTGATTGCAGTGGTGGTTAAAAAACATTATGTATTTATGAAAACTCCTAGAACGGTACACCAAAAAGAGTAAATTTTACTGCATCGTAATTAAAATCAAACCTAAAATAAGTTCTGTGTCTATATTGAGTCATCAGTTAGAAAATAAAATTCTTAAAAGACATCCTTACAATAGTATTAAAGAATACTGAAGATTTAGCATCAACCTGACAAAAGATGTGCAGTAAGCCTTAAGGAAAAATGATGAAAATTATTTGAGAAGCATAACAAGGGTAGTTATAAGGGAAAGATATACCACACCTATTAATTTGATCATTCAATTTTATAAAGATGTCAATTCTCCTCAAATTGATCTATAGGTCCACTGCAATATCAGAAAGAATCTCAACAGTGTTTTGGGTGGATGTGTGGTTAGATATTGGCACACTTATTCTAAAACTGTGTCCCATAAACATGTACAATTTTTATATCAGAACATTTTAATGTATGAATTTAATTTAATTTAGTCACACATGAGCGTGCATGCACACACACACACACACACACACACACTTAAATGCAAAGGGCAAAGAATATCCAAGGCATTCTTAATACAGAAGAATGAAATAGGAAGTCTTGCTTAACCAGATACCAAGACTTATGGTAAGTATGATAATTGTAAGTATGATGGTATGATATTGACATAAGATATACAAGTAAACCAATAAAACACACTAGAACACACTAAAGCAATTATTTACATATGTGGACACTACTTTTATGACAAAATGGCACCCCGAAGCAGTGAATGCAGGAAAGTTTTTCAATAAATGGTGTTGGGACCATGGGAGACAAAATTAAATTGGAACCCTACTTCATATCAATGTCAGGTAAGTTATAAACCTAAAAGTAAGTGGGAAGTGTATAAATCTTTAAAAGTAATATAGGAGAATATTTTTATAACCTTGGAATGGGGAGAAAATATTTGCAAAACGTAACACATAAAGAGCTTGTATCCAGAATACAATTCCAATATGTCAGTTAGAGACAGCCCACTAGACAAATGAGGAAAGCTGGGTTTTGGGTTGCACACTTATAATTCCAGAAACTCAGAGGCAGAGGCAGAAGGATCACAAGTTTGAGGCCAGAGGCAGACTGCATAATTTAGTGAGTCAAAATAAAATGTAAAAAATGGGCTAGGGGTGCAGCTCAGGGGTAGAGCACCTACAATAAGCATGCATGAGGCCCTGGGTTCAACTTTTCAGTACCACAAAAAACAAAGAGAAAAATACATAAAATGTTACTTCACAAAAGAGGAAATCCAAGTGATAAACAAACACAGACGTCACCTAATTACATGTCTAAAAGTTTAAAGTTATGACAACAAGTATTTGAGAGGATACAGATCAACAGTAATCTTCATGCACTATTAGTGGAAAAGTAAATCAGTATAAGCACTTTGTACAAGAGTTTAGTATTATGATTAACTTTGAAGATAAACTTATGCTATGACCTAACAGGTATATCCTAGAACAGAAGTGTGTGCACTTATGCACCAATGTTATCTTGTTTTATTCATAACAGCCCAAAACTAGACACAATGCAAATTTTCTTCAATGTGGAATGATAATTTTTTCTATATTCATGTGATAAACTACTAAATGGCAGTGCAAAAAAAGATATTATAGTGTATGAAACAACATGGATGAACATAATCTTTCACAAGAGAAGTTAGGCACAAAAGAAGATATAGTATACTATTGCAGTTATATAAATTTCAAAACAAACACAATTTAACTACAGTGTTTAGAAATATACACCTAGGTGATAAAAGAATAAAGAAATGCTAGGAAGTGATTACCACAAAAGTCATGCCCTAGATTAGTTTTAGCAGAGGGGAAGGGTGCATGATAGAAAGGGACACAGGGTGCCCCTCTGGGGTGCTGACATGGTTTTATTTCTTATCCTGAGTGATGGTTAACGTAAGTATATTCACTTTGCAATCATTCATTGAGCTATACACACTCATGACCTATGCACCTTTCTGATATAACCTCTCTCAACTTGCCACCCCGTTGCTGGTATATGCATCTACATGTACACCAGTCCTTGCCTTTTCCCTCCAGCCTCATGGATATGACATCTCTTCCTGAGTCTTTTCACCACCAATTATCATTTCCCCAACATCTTCAGCTCTCTCACTCCACTTCTTCATCCCTATAAATATGCTAAAACAATCTAGTAGGCCCCAGCTCCTTCCTTCTTTCCTTTTTCTTTTTCCCTATTCCCCTCCTCCTTTTACAGTCTAACTTTAAAAGATTAATTTACACACACACACACACACACACACACACACACACACAGAGTCTCCATTTCACTCTTTGATCAATTGCAGCCTGGTTTCTCCATTTCTTTTCATTGTCCCCTCCCATGTTTAGGTTTAATAATAACCTCCTTCCTAATTGTCAAGTTCAATGGTCAGGTTTCAGGTGTCATTTTTGGCCCTTTCTGTGTATTTGGTACTAAGAGTCAAATTCTTTAAAATTTCTTCTTTTGGCTTCCAGGACACTTTCCTTCCCTGAGTTTCCTTTTGTTAATGTTACTACTACTACAAAGAATTTATCTTATAGCTAACAATAGTATATGTTTTTTTCTATATCCTCCACAACATTCTATACATTTGCATGTAATAAATTATTTAATCCTCATATAACCCCATGCAATAGAAACTATTGATATCAGACCAATTTTACAGATAAAGAAATGGAAGAACCAAAGGTCACCAACAAAAGTGACAGACATGGAGTTTTGAACCCAGGCAGTCTAGATCCAAAATCTCTTCTCTTAATCTCTATCTTTCTTGCCTATAGATGCCATGGGTTGCTCTTTCCTCTGCTTATTCAATTGTTGGTATCCCTTGGAGTTTATCTTCAACTCTTGCTGCTTTTCTACTCTATGGGTTATCATTATATAATCTCATCCAGTTTCATAATTTAAACTACTATATATATCCCAAACCCATACTTATCACTCTGACTTCTCCATAAGTTCAGGCCTACCCTCAAGGGCATGGGACCTGCACAATCTCACACAGATCCATGCTTAGAAGGACCTTGCACTTGGTTTAATGTTCTGCTATAGCTGCCTGTAAAATTCTTAATAATTTTTGAACAAGTGGCTCCATTTCTTAATTTTTCAAATTTAGTAGCTAGTCCTGTTAAAGCTTCTGGCATATATCCAACTGCCCATTGGATACCCCCACCTCTTTCTGTCTGAATCTACAGTCTTATTGTTCCCATCCCACCCTTTCTAATATTGCTATGTGCTTACTTTTTGTAAGGCCAAGCCATACAACTCAGAAACCTGGGAACCATCCTTCTCCTTCTCACTTCTTCTCTACATCCAACCCTCTGTTATGATTTGGATGTGATTTGTCCCCTCCCAAACTCATGTTGAAGTTTGGTCCCCAATATAACAGTGTTGAGAGGCAGTGGGACCCTTAAAATGTGTTTGGGTCATGAAGGCTTTATTCTTATAAAGGGATTAATGCCACTCTTGTGGAACTGGGCTAATTCTCGTGAGAGTGAGTTCTTACTCTCCCGGGACCATAAGAGTGAGTTATTATAAAGTGGGGCTGCTCTTTATTTTCTCTTCTGAGCCCTCCCACTTCCACATCTAATATTCTAATCTTGGACTTTCAGCCCCCAAAACCATGACTAAATAAAGTTCTTTCATTTATAAATTTCCCAGTCTAAGGTATTCTCTTATCTCAACAGAAGACATGTGTATTAATACCTGACAAGTCCTGTTGCCTTAACTTTCCTCTCATTACTTTAATTATCATTTCCTCTCTGTCATAGTTTGGATATGGAATATTCCCCAAAAGTGCATGTGTTAAAGGCTTAGTCTCTCAATTTGGCACTATTGGGAGGTGGTGCCTCCTTTAATAGGTGGGGCCTAGTCGGAGGTTTTGGGTGATTAGGAGGATGCCCTTGAAAGATATTGTAGAACCACAGCCCCTTCCTCTTCTTATCTCTTTCTTCTCACATCCCAGCCATGAGGGGAATGATTTTGTTCCACTATGCACTTCTGCTATGATGTGCACCACAGGGCCAAAGAAATGGGGCCAACTGATCATGGTCTGAAACTTCCAAAACTGTGAGCAAAAGTAAACACCTTCTCTCTCCCTCTCTGCCCCCTTCTCCAGTAATGGAGGGTTGAACCCAGAGTCTCTTGCATGCTAGGCGAGTGCTCTATCACTAAGCTGCACTCCAGCCCCTTTTTATTTATGAGACAGGATCTCACTATGTTATATATCTCAGCCACGTCACCCTGCAACCTTTTCTCTTCATAAGTTGATTATCCCAGGTAATTTTCACAGCGAGGGGAAGCTGACTCATTCACTCTCCACTACTAAAACTGCTGCCTTAGTTCAAGTCCTTATTATCTTTTGTCTGGAATACTATAATAGTCCTCTTCACTATGGTTATCTTCCTTCTAGTCTTACCCCTTTCAAACTAATCTTTCATAATGCTGCCAAACAGGGATGCCACATTGCTTACCTCTAGGGAACATCATTTACACTGTGCAATGCAAGAACCCTACTAAAGAGTCTTAAAAATGTAAATATGATTATATGAATACCCTACTTAAAAAATCTTAAAGGGAAGTTTACCCGTTACAGGAGAAATTCCAAGCTCCTTAGCATTTCATTTAGGCACTCCATGATCCAGACTCCAACAACCTCTCCTATCCTTCATTTCATGTTCTATCCAAACAAACCTATTCTCAGAATTTTCTGTCACACCCTGCTTCGTGCTTTTCTCTCTGCCTGAAATATCATTTCCCCAGTCTCCTATTCCTTAATCCTTTTCACCTGAGTAATTTCGATTTCTGCTTCAAAATTCAGTTCATATAATCTCCTTTAGAAAGCTTACTCTGAAATTTGCCCAGGCTGACCTAAGGTTCCTTTCCTCTGGTATAGCATTTATGATAGTCTATGATTGTTGTTTGTTTATATGTCAGCCTACCCCTCTGAGGGTGAGCATCTTCAGCTCATATATTCAGTGTCCTCAGAACCTAGCAAAGTGACTGGCCAGGATGAATTGACCCAAATGAAAGGCAAGCTTTAGCCTAACCTCAGGATAGAAAACGGCTTTCCACTAATCCTCTTGGGACTGTTCATAATGACAAAAAGATGTTTAACAAGTAGCTCCGACAGAGAGGAAGAAAATGATAATATATTCAGGGCTTATATGAAGCTGGTACACAATATTTCAGCCATCCTGATAGCTGGACTATTGAAATATGTTCATATGAGCTAATAAATAACTATTCACTCAAGCTCTCCACATGCCTCTGCCACTACTCTGGATGCTCCCCTAAGACTTGGTGAGACTTCTTCATAATCCAGCCTAACAGGGGTTTCTAGAACCATGCTTTAGTATGAATGTATCTTATGGTTGACTAGTCCCATACCAAGCTGGTTGTGAAATACCCCCCCCCCAATTTTGTAGCATTTCTTTCAATGTTTTCAGCTTATTTCTATTTCAGGGTCCTGGGGACCCTGGTTGCTGAGCTTATACTCTAAGCTGGGAAACCATATGCCCACTAGAAAGAGTGAAGTACAGCCAAAGAGAATATTTAGCATCCTCACACATTTTTATTTTTAAGTAAAATTATTTACAGAGAATTAATATTTGTACAACTTTATGGAATACATTATGGCAATTCAATGCATGCTTATGATGTGTAATAATCAAATTAAATTAATAAGCTTGCATCTCTTCAAATGTTAATCATTTTTATGTGTTGGGAATTTTGTACCCTTCTTGTTGTTGTTGTTAGGTGCCGTCGAGTCAGTATCTGACTCATAGCGACCCTCATAGGGTTTTCAATGGCTGAGTGCTTCGGGAGTGGATGCCAGGTCCTTCTCCCTTGTACCCTTCTAGTCATTTTGTAATATATCATAGATGTTTTAAGCAATAGTTATCCTATTGAAAACCAGAACTAATTCCTCCACTGTAATTGTGTTTTGGTCTACAGCTATAATACGCTGGTGACTCACCTCCTCAGATCTCGGAAGCTAAGCAGGGTTGGGCCTGGTTAGTCCTTGGATGAGAGACTAAGAATACTGGGCACTATAGGCATGGAAGAAGGATCTTGCAGCCCATTCCCAAACCAATTAACCACTGAAAAACCTATGAATAGCAGAGATGCACTGACAGTAGTGCCTGGCATTGGCACAGTGTCGGATGGTGTTTCATCTGTTGTACATAGGGTCACAATGAGTCAGATCCAACTTGAAGGCACCTAACAACAGCAATTGTATTTTGGTGCCTTTTGTTGAACTTATTTCCATCTTCCTTTACCCAGACCATCACTCTAGTGACTACTATTCTACTTTGTTCTTCTAAGAGATCTACTACTTTTCACAAATAGGTGAGAACATCTGGCTTTGTCTTTCTGTGTCTGGTTCATTTCACTTAAAGTAGTGACCTTCAGTACCATTCATGTTGCTGCAAATGACAAGATTTCATTCTTTTTATGGCTGAATAATACTCCACTGTAGTGATCAAAAGATACTGTGAATGTTGAAATTTTTTTTTTAATTACAGTAAAAGACACATGCTATCAACCCCCTTCAAAAATATCCCTCTCCAGCTTTAAGAATAATTATCCCACCATTCCATTCTTGTCACTTTCTGAAGCAGTTCTGGAACTCTTTTTTTGTAAGTATCTTTAGTTGCACTATAATAGCTAACTTGATGTTCTGAATTGATTTAGAACATTTACTTTTCATGGTCATTTTGACTTTGGAGAAGAGCCAGAAGTCTCAGAGTGCCAGCTCTGGTGAATAAGGTGGATGAGGATACAATGTAATGTTTTTATATGACAGGAATTTCTGTATCAGAAGTGACATGTGACACAGAGCATTGTTATGATGGATTGTTGTTGTTGTTAGGTGCTGTCAGGTCGAGTCCGACTCATAGCGACCCTATGTACAGCAGATCGAAACACTTGCCAATTCTGCACCAGGCAAGCGATCTTATTTATGTTTAAGCCCATTGTTGCAGACACTGTATCAATCCATCTGGTGGAGGGTTTTCCTCTTTTGTGTTGACCTGCCACTCTCCCAAACATGATGTCCTTCTCCAGGGATTGTTCTCTCCTGACTACATGTCCGAAATATGTAAGATGCAGTTTGGCCATTCTTGCTTCCAAGGAGCACTCTGGTTGTACTTCTTGTAGGACAGATTTGTTGGTTCTTTTGGCAGTCCATGGTATATTCAAAAGACGTCTCCAGCACCACAATTCAAAAGCATCAATTCTTTTTCTGTCTCTCTTGTTCAATGTCCAGTTTCAAAACCATATGATGCCACGCGAGGTTTTTTATTTTCTTTTTTATTTTTATTTTTTCTTCCTTTCTTGTTTTACTCTCTTCCCTCTTTCTATTCTCCTTCTCCTTTTCTTATGATATATATGCATCCTTGTATTAATTATTTTACCATCAGAGCCCCCACACGTCTGTCAGTTTGCCGCACTGTGAGGGCTTGCGTGTTGCGATGAGGCTGAGAGCTCTGCCATTGTAACCTCGGACATGAGCAAGGTTACCCATGGTGGACAGGTTTTCAGCTGAGCTTCCAGACTAAGACAGACTAGGGAGTAGGACCTGGCGAGCCACTCCCGAAACAACTTGCCATTGAAAACCCTATGAATAGCAAAGAGACACTGTCAGATATAGTGCCGGAAAATGAGGCCCCCAGGTTGGAAGGCACTCAAAAGACTACTGGGGAAGAGTTGCTTCCTTCAAGTAGAGTTTACTGTGATGACAGAAATGGAGTAAAGCCCCAGGGTGCTCAACTGGCTGATGTGGCACGACTCAAAATGAGGAGAAACAACTGTAAACATCCATTAATAATTGGAACATGGAATGTACGTAGTATGAATCCAGGAAAATTAGAAATTGTTAAAAGAGAAATGGAGCGCATAAACATTGACATTCTAGGCATCAGTGAGCTAAAATGGACCGGCATAGGCCATTCTGAGTCAGACAATCATATGGTCTACTATGCTGAGAATGATAAACTAAAGAGAAATGGGGTTGCATTCATCATCAAAAAAGACATTTCAAGATCTGTCCTGAAATACAATGTTGTCAGTGATAGAATAATATCCATACGCCTACAAGGAAGGCCAGTTAATATGATTATTATTCAAATTTATGCACCCACCACGAAGGACACAAATGAAGAAAGGGAAGACTTCTATCAGCTTCTGCAATCTGAAATAGATCAAACATGCAATCAAGACATACTGATAATCACTGGTGACTGGAACGCA
>VMDO01028367.1:0-24038 GCA_007922755.1 Pedetes capensis
AAAAAGAAGAAGAAGAAAAGAAAAGACAGAAATTTGTCAGTCTTTTAACAGTGACCCAAAGAAGAAACATTCACTTTGCCACTCAGTAAACACACACACACACACACACACACACACACACACACACACACACACACGTTTAAGTTAAACACAGAAATATGCTTTCCATGATCCACTATATTTTTTATTTTTTGTTGAATAAAAAATTCCTTCAAAATATAGTGACTTAAAACATAAAGCATCTATTATCTTATAATTTCTCTGGGTCAGAGATCAGTACACCACTTAGCTGTGTCCTCTGGCCTGGGATCTCTAACAAGGCTATCACCAGGGTATTGGACAAGGCTATGGTAATCTCAAGACGCTGCTGGAGAATCCACTTCCACACAAAGTTCAGTTCCTTACAGCATATTGGAATGAGGTCCTCAGTTTGCCACTGGCTGTTGGCCAGAGACCATCCTCAGCTCCTTGCTACATGGGCTTATCCAATAAGAAGCTCTCAACATGACAGCTGCCTTCCAACAGAGTGAAACAGGGAAAGACGAAGAGAGGACCAGCAAGATAGAGGCCAGGACCACAGTTCACTCACAAGAACTCAAGGCAGTCACATAAGAACTACCACACACACTACCTCATGTCCCCTAATGACCTGGGGACGTCCCATGAGGTCCCGCCTCCCGACAACATTTTGGAAGTCAGAAAATACCTTGGCACTTACTTTAAAAAGAAATTTAGCATACATTTGACATCTGACCCAGCATGTTCATTCCTAGGTATAAAAATTCACTTCAATTCTTATGAAGTAAATTGAAAATCTAGGTTTACACAAAAATGTATATGAAATTGTTTATAGAGCCTTTTAAAACAAGTTTCTAAAAACTAGATAAAACAAAGATGTCTTTCAATTGATGAATAGATGAATAAACTGAAGTAAAACCATAAACTAGAATACCATTCAGCAATTAAGAAAATATTTGATCCACACAACTATTAGGATGAATCTCAAATGGATTATAAATTCTGTCAGCACATTATGCTAAAAGAAAGAAACCAAATCCAAAAGCTGACACATGATATAATTTCATTTGTATAACATCCCGGAAAAGGCAAAAATATAGGAATGTAGAACAGATCAATAGTTGTCAGGAGTTGGGGGAGGTCATTTGGCTTAATTATAATGGGCTATACAAGAGAATTTTTAGGGTGAAGGACTTTATATATTTGTCAAAACCAACAGAACTGTATTTTATTATATTTAATTTTTTAAAAGTCAAAATATCTGGGTAACCCAGTATTGAATGTAACTTGTGACAAATGGGTGTAACTGTATTATTACAAATGTATATAGTATGACCTCACCAATTGGAGTAGAGATAAAAGTAATAACTATGGAAAATAGTGGTTTGATACTGTAAAACTAGTGACAGAAAACTATGCATAGACATTGTACTCTAGGTGATAAATTTGCTTCTCAGAGAGGTTTGTATAATTGACACTTTTAATTATTGTTTTGAGCCTCTGAATCTTGTTTAAATCCTATGGAGAAGACTGACTTTTTAAAAGCTTTCTGTGTATGATGGTTCTAGCATCGGTCTAGTTGTCAGAGCTTTTGCAGCAGTATTATTTAAATCCGTCCAGCTGAGTATACCACCTAAGTGGTCAGTCTGGGACTTGGGTGGATATCTTCTTGCTGGTTGATTTGCCAAATCTTTGGAACCCTAATTAAAATGAAAGCACTCACAGGTCCTCTTCTGTATGTTTTAAGTACTTTCCCTAGTCTCTCATTTTCTGTCTTCTGTTCAGAAACTATCCACTGTCATGGTTGTACCACTTTCAGAAACAAATTGCAGGAGAGGGGAAAAACTTGTATGAAGTCTACTTGTGTTCTATTAACACTGAGTTTCAACATACAGAAAAGATCTCATCCTACAGAGTTTTGATCCCTTGAGGCTCCCATTCTGGGCCACTTGTGTTTCTGAGCCACCTTTGCTGTTGCAGCCTTTGCTGTGGAACCAAAGAAGAGTAAATAAAAACCCAAAGGGTTTTCCCCACTGTCTCTGAACTTTAGTTCTCATTTCCATTTCTCAAGCCAAAACTACAATCTTTCTCTTGCATCTCACTCTGCTAAATCCTGCTTGCTTCTGGATTTCATGTTGTATTGAATTCAGAGTCAGGATACTAAAGGGTAAAAATTATGTTAAATTCACAGCTGTTTAGGTCTTCCTCCAAACTTCGGTGTTCTTACCTATACCTACATTTACTTTTCAGTGTTCATATAGGTGTCCAGGCATTCTTTCAAGATTTTATATTTGAGTTAGTGAGAGGGAAAAGATTTCCAGAACCAGACATAGCTGTATGCATTTTGTAGACAGCATGTAATTGGGTCTTGCGTCTTTATCCAAAATGACAATCTCTGTCATTGGTGGGTTTAGGCAATTCACATTAAAAGTAAACCTGCCATCCTGCCAGTTGTGGTGACACATCCCTATAATCCCAACACTCAGGAGGCAGAGGCAGGAGAATCAAGAGTTTCAGACCATCCTGGGCTACATAGCAAGACCCTGTCTCAACAAACAAACATCCCTCCAAACCCTACTATCTTACAAACTGTTTTCTCTTCATTGTATTTGTTCTTGCTATTTCCTATTCACTGTTATTTGTCTTGTTTCTTTTCTCTTTTTTACCCTTTCTCATTCTATCTGATCATTAAAAATTTTAAACTCATATATAAAAATTGTTCATATTTATGGGGTACCCAAAACAAATGAGGCTCAGAAAGACAAGTACCATGTGATTTCACTCATGCAGAATGTAAAAAAATTGAACTTATAGAAGTAGAGAGTAGGATGGTGGTTACCAAAGGCTAAGAAGAGTAGAGAGGAAGAAGGATTAGGGTAAGATTGATTGGTGGGACCTAAGTTATAGTTAGACAGGAGCAAGAAGTTCTGATGTAAGCAGGGTGACTATAGAGAATGATAATGTCCTATGTATGTATGTACGTATATATGTATTTATGCAGTGCTGGAGGTTGAACCCAAGGCCTTGCACATGCTAGGCAAGTATACTACCACTGGGTTTTATCCCTAGCCCTGTACTACATGTTTTTTAAAATGCTAGAAGAAAATATTTTCAAAGATACGATCATTTTTATGATCCCCCATTTTTTTCAGAACTGGGGGTTGAATTCTAGGCCTTGCACATGCTAGGCAAGCACTCCATCACTGAGCCACACTCCAATCCCATACTTTCTTTTTTGAGACAGATTCTCACTAAGTTGTGTAAGTTGCTTCTAGCCTTGAACCTGTGATCCTCATGCCTCAGTCTCCTGAGTAGCTGCGATTACAGGCATATGCTACCGTGCCTGGCTTTTATGACCATTTTATCTACTATATGTACTTGTCATGTATACATCTTCTGTTTTAGCTTTATTAGTGGCTCCCTTAGAGTACACAGTGTACCTTTTTAGATAATTTGGGTTTACTTTTATGTAACACCATTCTGTTTTATGTGTAGTACAAGTACCTTATAACAGAATATTCTCAATTCCTTCTTCCCATTTCTTATGTCATTATATTCCACTTCATTTTTACATATACTATAAACAGACAATACATTGCTACTATTATTTATTTAAATAGTAAGTTATA
Source organism: Pedetes capensis (assembly GCA_007922755.1). NCBI lineage: Eukaryota > Metazoa > Chordata > Mammalia > Rodentia > Pedetidae > Pedetes > Pedetes capensis. The sequence continues at coordinate 3,648 of VMDO01028367.1, forward strand.
TTTCACAATCAAAAATATGAAAAATAAGAAGTTACATATTGGCTTCATGTATTACTTTACCAACACTCTTCTTTTAATTATAGACCCAAATTTCAGACCTGTATCATATTCCTTCTTACTAAAGGATTTCCTGTAGGGCTGGGTGTGCAGCTTAGTGGTAGAATGCTTGCCTAGTATGTTCAAGGCCCCTGAAACAATCCCCAGCACTGCAAAAAACTTCCTTTAATATTTCTTATAAGGCAGCTATGCTTCTGATAAATTTTTCTCAGTTTTTATTTGATTGAAAAAGTCTTTATTTTCTCTTCATTATTAAAGGACATTTTTCCTGAACTTAGAATTCTGGGAGTTGGGGGAGCAAACAGGGCACTGAGATCTCCACTGAATGACCCATCTCAGTGTGTGCTTGCCTGCCTTGCCTTTGTCTTTTCTCTCCCTCTCTCTCTCTCTCTCTCTCTCTCTCTCTCTCTCTCTCTCTCTCTCTCTCCCCCTTTCTTTCTTTCTTTCTTTCTTCCTTTCTTTTCCCTTTTTCCTTTTATAGTACTGTATGGTTGAACCCAGGGCCTCACACATGCTTTGCAAGTGCTCTACCACTGAGGTGCATTCCCAGATCCCCTTTAAAAATTTTTTGTCTTGAGTCAGGGTCTCACTAAGTTGTAGAGGCTGTCTCTGGCTTTGGTATTGTAATCCTCTCAGATCCCCTCCCAAGTCTCTGGGATTACAGGCGTGTGCCACCATGCCTAGCCATCTCAGTGCTTTCAAAACCTGCCCAACATTGAGCACTCAGAGGGCTTGAGGAGAATGCAGGGATCAGGTACCCTGCTGTCACTGAGTTTCACAATTCTAAGCCATGGAGACTGTAAACTGACTATAGATAGCTGGCTCCAGAAGTATAGAAGCCTGCTGCCCTCACCTGGGAGTTGCCAGTCTCTACAGTTCCTTTTGCCTGCAGCTGTAGCCCTGTGGCATCCGATCCCATCAGATCTTGGAAGCTAAGCAGAGTCAGGCCTAGGTAGTACTTGGATGGGAGACTGCCTGGGAACACCAGGTGCTGTAGGCTTGGGAGACAGACCTGGCAACCCACTCCCAAAAATCAATCCGCCATCCAAAACCCTATGAACAGCAGAGAAACACAATAGTGTTTCCCTTGTTGTATGTAGGGTCGCTATGAATCGGATACTGACTCCACGGCATCTAACAACAACAACAGTTCCCTTCAGGGGATGAGCTCACATACTCCACCCAGGGGTTGGGGACTACCATTTACATCACCTGAAATTCCTGCTGCCTGAATTTCTCAGCATGTTGAGAACTGCCTGTCACCGCTATGTCCTATCCTGGGGTTGTGGAAGGTTGCCTCCAGGCTCTCTGGTTCATGATTTTTTATTGTTTTCAGACACCCAGAGTAGCTCAGTTCAGACAATAGATTCCCTGTCAACATGGCACTTGGTCAGAGCCCTCCAAAGTATGCAGCATGGCAAAATAAATCTCTGTTCCAATGCTGACCCTTCAATCAGGAAGAGCCACCATCTTACCAAATTCCCCCAGTGGATCCAAGGGTTTCATAGACTGTGGGTTTTTCCTGTATTACTATCAATTTCCTCACCAGGGATGTCTGGTTTACCTTTTGGATGAGGCTTCTATTTCTCCTCCCCTTTCAGGTAGCCATGGCTGGAGATGTGTGCTGCTCACTCCTTCATGCTGTGTAGCTCTTTTCTTCCCTGCACTTTGAGACTGTCCTATCACCTCCTTTGTGTCTTCTGTGCTTTTCCAGTCTTTCTCTCTTTGGAATAGAGGCTGTTCTTTCCTATTATGACTCCTTTGCTTCACCTCATCACTTGGCGGCTGCTTCTAATCCACTATATTACCCCAGAAGGTTCCATTCCACTATCCTTTTGCTGATGTGGTTTTTGACAAGAAATATGTTGTTGTTATTAGGTGTCATTGAGTTGGATCCAACTCACAACAGAATGAAAGAGGCACTATATCTGACAGTACTTCTCTACTATCCATAGAGTTTTCAATGACAGATTGTTTCAAGAGTGGGCTGCTGGGTCCTTCTCCCATTTTTGCGGTGCTGTGGATCAAATCTAGGGCCTCAGAGTGTGTGGAGCAAGCACTGTACCAACTGAACTAAACCCTAGCCCAACAAGAAATATAGTATACGGTATTTCTTCTCCTTGTTTCTCCATAGGTAAGATGCTCTCCACCTACTTTCTCCTTCCTGACTGCCTTCAGGATTTTATTTCTGTCCTGATTTTCTGCAATTTGAATTTTGTATGTCTGGGTATGGTTTTTGATATATACTCTACTTGGTGTTCTCTGAGCTTCTTTGATCTATGGTTTAGTGTCAATCACTAATTTTGGAAAATTTGAGCCAATGTGTCTTCGAATATTTCTTTTGCCCCATTCTGTCCTCCCTGTCTGTGTTCTGAGTACACATGTATTGCACTCCTTGGTATTGTTCTTGAGCATTTTGTAACTATTTTCTTTTCAAAATATTTTTCCTCTTGTTTTTCTCTTGTACTCACTTTCGATTCTGTATGATACCTTCCACCCCCCTGCTGAAATTAGCTATCTGATCTTGCATGATTACCTTTTCCAATAGAGCTTTTAACACATTAGTCATAGTTAGTTGAAATTCTCTGCCTGATATTTTCAACATCTGCATCATAACTGAATCTGGTAGTGATGATTGTTTTGTCTCTTCACACTTCTTGTCTGGCCTTGATTCTTCCCTTTGTGCAGCTCCCTGGAGATAGTCTTTCTTTTGCATCTCTTATAGATAGGTTTCACTGCTATTTTTTAATGATGGCTTTAAGACCGACAGTGAGAAATAGGGGACTCGGACATTCAGTGTTATTCTGATTAAGTCTCAGTCTTAGGCAAGCTTACTCTGAGTCTTGGAAGTGTGACCTTCACAAGTGTTCCTGCTTCTTCTCCAGCTATAATGATGGGCCTACCACAATTTCCTGCCTCTCCTACGTTCTTTTTTTTTTTTTCCCATTATTCTCCACCAGCAGTAGTGAGTTTCCACCAGTGCCCTCAGCTTCTGTCACCCTTCCTTCTGAAGATTGAGGGTTTCTTTTCCACTCAAAAGAGAAGGGATAGCTTGGTTGGAGTGACTTTCAGTGGTTTGGGCCATTACCTTTCCAGGGGCAGTGAGTTTCCATGAATTTTCTCTAGTTACAATTTTTATTGCCCTCTCCTCTGAATATTAAGATTTTTCCCACAGGGAATATAGAGAAAATGGTCTGGACAGAATTTCAGCAATTGCTATTGTTCCATTTTCCCTCCATAAACCACAACTGTAGGATATCTATTTCAGGATTCTCCTCAGTCTTCCCTGTAGACGTCCTGGAGGAAAACTGCAAAAGAATGTAAAACACCTATGTCTGCAGCCTCTATGAAATTCACATTCTCACACTAGACCACAACCAGCCTTTATCAATTCATTAATAAAAAATTTTAGCTGAGTCTTCTTATAATTTTGTATGTTGTTCAGTAGTATCTGCACCAGGTCAGAAAATGTCTGAGTCCTCTTGCTCCCTTCAGTTGCCTTTTTCTAACAGGTTTTTGGGTTAGCTATTTCACTGCAACCTCAGTTTTCTCATGGGTTCAAGAAAAGTCATATTGTGCAGTTTTTCATATTTTTTTCTTATAATGGTGGGAGAGATGTTCTTTTCAACTCTACATGTTTGAGCTAATGCCAGAAGATTGTGTCAATCTGGGGATAAGCTTTTTAGGTTCTGTTTGTCTTCCAGCATCCATACCCCAGTTTACCAATTCCCCCACGATGGTAATCATGGTGGGTTTACCAGCTCGAGGCAAGACCTACATCTCCACGAAGCTCACAAGATATCTTAATTGGATAGGAACACCAACTAAAGGTATGTCTTTGAAACCCTTTGTTCTACAACCTCACTACAGGCCATTAGCTGAAAACTCAGTAAGGTAGGAATCCAAAATCTTTGGTGCCAAAAAAAATGCCTCAGCAACATTATTACCAGGATTAGAACTACTACTACTATTACTACTCTTACTGTATCATTGCCACTACATCCTTATAAATTTTATAATTTTTAAAATACACACTCTGTGCCCACACTAGTATTAAGACTAAATGTCTGATTTCAAGAAGTTCTATGACCTAACAACAATGCTTCGAGTAAAATAACTATTTTTTTAACCATTGCTATTATTGCCGCACCAACATCACTAGTTTTTAGCATTATAATTTCTTCACCATTTCATAGTTGAAGAAATTAAGGTCAAAGAGGTGAAGTGCTTTGTCTAAAGGCACATAAATGGCAGAACCAGAATGTTTGCTATTCACCATTTCAAGTGTAAGGAATGGCTCTACTGATGGGAAGAGAAAAGTATCCTGTGTTGGCCCTGTATTCTCCTTTCCTTCATTCTCTTCCTCTCCTTCTGTACTTTATGCTGTTGTGACAAAATACCTGACAGAAATGACTTAAAGGAGGAAAGATTTGTTTTGGCTCATGGTTTCAACATGTTTCAGTCCACAGTGGTGGGGAAGGCATGGCCAAGCAGGTGGGTGGAGCATGTGGCAGAGGAGAATTATTTATATCATGGCTGACAGCTAGACTGGACCCAGGGACCAGGTATAAGCTTCAAAAGCTTGCCCCCAGTGACCTACTTCTGCCAGATAGGCCCTACCTCCTGAAAGTTCCGTGGATGCCCAAAACAGAACCACCACCTGGGGACCAAGCATTCAAATACAAGAGTCTATGGGGGACATTTTATATTCAAATCATAACACTTTCTTTCTTTTGCCCATCCCAATATCCTATCTACCTCCTTCCCTCCATTCATCCTTCCTTTCTTCTCTTCAAATCTTGTCTCCTTCTCCCTCCTCCCCACTCTTTCTTGTTTGGGATTAAACCCAAGGCCTCTTGCATGATAAACATAGAGTTGACCACTGAGCTACATTTCAGCCCTAAAATCTCTTTCCCTCCATTTCTTCTTGCAGTTCCTCTACTTTCTGTTTACCTAATTGACCAGTGAAGATTTTCCAGTGGTTTTCTATGCCCCCAAACCTATGCCAGGTATTGGAGATGAGAAAAAAAAAAGTGGATGAGGCTCATGCCCCGTCCTTAAAGAGTTCTCAACCTGACTGTAACATGCAAGAATGCCTCACATCACCTTCTAGTCCTCAAGGAGGACGCTAAGGGAGCTCACAGAAGAAACTGCTAACTGGAAAGCACCAAAAGATTACTGGGTAGGGTATGTTTGAGCTGGGGTCTGTGGGAGAGGAACATTGGCAAAAGAGAAGGCAAGAAAGAGCCACTCTCGTGGAAGACTGCAAGCTCTGAGGAACCTTTGCTGAGTGGAGGAGCACACCACACAGTGTCAGATTGGTCTCTGCCTTGATCCCCCTTTCTCCTGTCTTTTCCACTCTACTCAGCTCTGTCAGAAGCCTCCAGAGTCATATTTCAAAGCACAAGGCTAATATGCCTACATCTTCCAAGGGTCCACTTGGCCTTCAGGGTTAGTTTAGTTTCGTTCTGTTTTGCTTGCAAGAAGATCTTGCTGTGTATCCCAGGATGGCCTTGAACTCATGATCCTCCTGCCTCTGACTCCCAAGTACTGGGATTGCAAGCATGTGCCACCATGCCCAGCAGCCTGCAGGTTTAAATCCATGCTCCTTAGCCTGTCGTTCAAGGCCTTCCATAATTGACCATTTGCAGTCTTGCAGGCCTCAGCCACGGTGGGTGACCCACCACTCCCAAAACATTCTCTGCCTTTCTGTCAATGCCGTACCTTTGTTAAAGCTGTTTCTTTATCTCGAATGCACTTATTCACTACATTCACCCTCATACCCATTTATAAAAGACACCTACCCTAAAAGGCCTGGTTCAAATGCTGCTTGCTCTAAGAAACCTTCTCAGATGACCTCAGATAGAATTTGTCTTTCCTTCTCCTTCACTCTTTTGCCTAGCTCCATATATTCTCTATCAGCCATTCAACATGCATGGGAGCTCTTTGTTTACTAGTTTGCTCACTGCCATACCTGCTAGATTATGAGCTCCTTTTAGGGCCCCATCACATAGATATGGTTATTCTCTGGAACCCAGAATGCATACCCTACTTCACAAAGTAGGCATAAAAAAGTATTTGTTGGATGAATAAGTGAAATATAGCCTCTTTGGCTGCTTATTCTCTTTTTCCTTTCCTTCCTGTCATGGGTTGATTATTAGATGTCCCCCAAAGGTCATGTGCTTTAACATCAGGTCCCCAGCTGGTGGCACTGTCCTGGGAGGTTATGGAACTTTGTAAGGCAAGATCTGCATTGGCAGAAGTGAGTTACTGAGGGTGGGACTTTGGAGGTTTTTACAGAGGACGTGCAGTTCCATGAAGCTCTCTCTGCTTCCTGCCCTGCCCATGCCATAAGGTCATCTAACACAGGCCCTGGTGCAGGCTGCCATCATGCCTGCTCTAATGCCATTACGGACTGATCCTCTAACTGTGAGCTGCCAATAAATCTTTTCCTCCATACGTTTGTTTTGGTTAGCTTTTCTTGTACAGTGATGATAGCTGACTAATATACTTCCCTCCTATCTGGTTTTTCTCCATTATAAATGCAAAAGTATGGCCTAGAGGTTTAGACTTTAAATTTCCCTCATGATACAGAACAGTGAAATAGCATTGAACTAGCAGTCAGGAGGCCCAGTCTGCATCTGTTACCAGCTCACTTTGTCCCTTGGTGGTTGATTATTACTACCTGGATCTCAGTTTCTTCATCTTTCCAATGGAGTAGAGCATTTAAAGGGTTGTAGTTTATGGTAAAGTAGAATTGTTTGGAGCCAAACAGACCTGGGTTTGAAACCCAGATCCTCAGTTATTAACTGTAAAAGTTATTTCCTATCTCTGAACTTACTTTCTTCATTTGTAAAGGGGGAATGGTGATCCCTAACTTGCAGGGCTGCTGTGAGGGAAAAATGAGCTGGTAGCCATAATTTGAAGTTTTATAAGCACATTTTATAGCTATAAATTGTACCTTCTTCTACCTCTGGATTCCCCCCAAGCAAGGAGAATTTTCGACCACTGGGATATTCCCAACCTCTTCACTAGGGCTCCCTGCTTTCAGTGTTTAATTTAGGCCAGTATCGACGAGAGGCAGTGAGCTACAAGAACTACGAATTCTTTCTCCCGAACAACATGGAGGCCCTACTTATCAGGAAGTAAGTACCCAATAATTTAGGGACCTGTGCTGCCCCTTGGCTGAGGGAGGCCTTTCTTCAGATATTGGGGGAGTGGGGCAAAGTAACCTGGGACAAGGAGGAGGCCCTCTAGATTGTCAAATGACAGCCCTTCCATCATTCTGCTCAAAGCCTGACTCTGATCAGAACCACCCTCTGCTCAAGAACATTTTATGGTCTCCTACTCTGAGAGGAGGTAATAGAAACTTTTTAGCATAGCATTTGAGAGGAGAGTCTCAGTATCTTGGCCCATTCTAGCCTCTCTAGTCTCATCATTTCAACCTCAAAGTCTCTTCCTCTTATATGACTGTAAGCACTTCCAGAATGGAGCATGGATCTCGTTTAGTGATCCATGTCCTCATCATACAACCTAGTAATGAGTAATTATTAAGGAGATTTTTTTTTGCTGAAAGCTTAAGTATATTGCCACTGTTGTGCCTGTGCCAATGAGATTACCCATGCCAGGAGTGCCTATAACTTCCCAGATTACACAAATAGGCTGTACCTGGGTTTATAAACCAGTTCAGCTTGAGGCTAATGGGTTGGAGTCCTTAAAAATTAGGGCTGCTGTCATTATTCAGCTTTTCTTGAGCATGTCACTTTATATGTGCCCCTAGGCTGTACACACAGAGCCAGTTTCAACTTGTGTGACCCCTCTGTGCTTGGTATCATGCCTAGAACATAGAACACCCTGTGTAGATGTTCAGCAGATGAATAATTTAGTGTAAGGCGTGCAAGAGATAGTACAGAAAATAATGCAGAAAAAGAGATCAGAACCCATCCTGGGAAAAGAGGTTGTCTGTTTCTTTCTCTGTCTTTTTCAGGCAGTGTGCCTTGGCAGCACTGAAGGATGTCCATAATTACCTCAGCCACGAGGAAGGTCATGTTGCGGTAAAGAAATTTCCATTTATTCACCTTGAGTAGCTGCTGGGATGGAGAATAGCTAATATATACTGAGTATTTACTTATGCCATATATTATTATAAGTTGTTGTTGTTAGGTGCTGTTGAGTTGGTATCTGACACACAGAGATCCTATGTACAACAGGCAAAACACTATTGTCAATGCTTCTCTTCTATTCATAGGGTTTTCAATAGCGGATTGATATTTGGGAGTGGGTTGTTGGGTCCTTCTCCCAAGCCTACAGTACCTGGTGTTCCCAGGCAGTCTCCTATCCAACTACTACCTAGGCCGGACCCTGCTTAGCTTCCAAGATCTGATGGGATCAGACACCACAGTGCTATGGCTGCAGGCATTATTATAAGTACTTTGCTTATATTAATAATTTAATTTCAGGGCCCCCATGAGATAGGTATTGTTATTATGCCCCACTTAAGAGCCCAGAAGAATGGCTCATAGACAAATTAATTTCCCAAGGTGGCACAACATGTATAGGGTAGGACAGAACTGGAATCCAGATAGCTTCGGAATCACCATTCAACTATTGTGCTCTATTGATTCACGCTAAAGAATTCAGCAGTACTATACTGGAATTTAAGACTACAGTACATGGATTTCTGAGCTCTAGAGATTTACCTAAACATTTTGGCAATTTAATCTCATAGATGTTTGGGTTATTGTTGTTGTTGTTAGGTGCCATCGAGTTGTGTCTGACTCATAGCAACCCTCATGGGGTTTTCTATGGCTGACTGTTTCGGGATTGCCTTGGGAGTGGATTGCCAGGCCCTTCTCCAGATGTTTGGGATAGAATTTGTAAATTCTAAAAGGTGAAGATATCCTTAAATATGCACTGTGTTGCACACCTGTAATCCCAGTGTCTTAGGAGGCTGAGATAGGAGGATCACAAGTTCAAAGCCAGAGGCAGCTTGTGTAATTTAGTGAGACCTTGTCTCAAAATAGAAAATATAAAAGGGTCTGGGAGTGCAGCTCAGTGGAAGAGCACTTGCCTAGTATGCAGGAGGCCCTGGGTTTAACCCCCCAATACTGCAAGAAAATATGCAAGTGATCCTATTTAAGGTGCTAAGAATAGGGAGTTGTTTCCTATTCTTAAGGATTTCTAAGGTGATAAGGAAGGAAAATGGGAGAAGGATGTGGCAATCCCGAAAACAATCAGTTATTGAAAACCCTGTAAGGGTTGCTAAGAGTTGGGCAGGACTCTATGGGCACCTAACAACAACAAGGAAGAAAAAAGCTCTCTTAGGAGAACCAGTTCTAGCTCTGTTCTGTGACCAACTTGCAGTGACTTTTGTCAAGGCAAGTCCTTCTTCTAGGCCTCAGTTACTTCACCTGTAAAATGATTCTAATAAAAACTCATAGTTTCCCTCTTGCCTTATTACACTTGCAAGGTCTACTACATTTTTCTTTTCTTTTCTTTTCTTTTCTTTTCTTTTCTTTTTTCCTTTCCTTTCCCTCTCCTCTCCTCTCCTCTCCTCTCCTCCCCTCCCCTCCCCTCCCCTCCCCTCCTCTCTCTCTCTCTCTCTCTCTCTTTCTTTCTTTCTTTCTTTCTTTCTTTTCCTTCCTTCCTTCCTTCCTTCCAAATTGTAGTACTGAGAGGGGTGGTTGAATTCAAGGCCTTGTATGTTCTGGGCAAGTGCTCTACCATTGAGCTACACCCTCAAAGCCCCTTTTTTATTTTTATTTTTATTTTGAGACACTGCCTCACTAAGTGGCACAGGCTATCTCTGGCCTCAAACTCACACTCCTCTTGCCTCAGTCTCCCGAGTCCCTGGGATTACAGGTATGTGCCATGGCACTCAGCTTATATGGTAATAATGTTAACTATAATAACTTTTTTCTTTGAAGTACTGTGGCATTGAACCCAGGGCCTTGCACATGTTGGGGAAGTGCTCTACCACTGAGCTGCAACCCCAACCCCTTTTTTAATTGTGCAGGTTACACCATGGTACCCAGCTTATTTCTGAGCAGACAGTAAGGGCTAAATGAATACTTTTGAAATTGATATAAGCCAATTTCAAACCCTTCCTTTCCTTCAAGACCTCTTCAATTTCTACCCCTTCTGGTAGCCTTCCACTTAACACAAGGATGGACAAAGAGTTGTGTTCTATCAACACTAGATTTAAAGTAAGCCAATATTATTACTTGTCTCTAGGTTTTTGATGCCACCAACACTACCAGAGAACGAAGGTCACTGATTTTGCAGTTTGCTAAAGAACATGGTTACAAGGTACAATAATACTTGTACTTGTCTCAAGCTTCTTTATCCAACACAAACCCCAAAGAAGTACAAAGTAGAGTACTTGGAGCAGCCAAATTAGATACTATAGACTCAACATGCTTATTTGATTGTCTGGATTCCCAGGATAAGTTCAGAAGCAGTGAAACAGAACAGGAAAAGAGAAGTGCTACATTAGGCAGCACTGTTACCTAATGATTGTTGCCAGGCCAACTCTGGGGGTGAAAGGGGTAGGGACGATGAAAGAGTGGAGAGAACCACTATGAAAAACATATATAAGGACTTAAAATCCAGTAAAAACACAAAACTACAATCTGGGGCCATTCAACCTAGAGCCAGACTGCCTCGTAAAATTCGGATACCTGAAAGTACCACTGTATGAGAACATTATGCTGTCAGAGATGTCCTTGGGGATAACTCAGAGCCATTTAGAAGAGGTAAAGCTATGTTTGGCTCACCAATGTAATTCCCTGCTGGAAATCTATCTTCTGTTTCTCTTATAGGTCTTCTTCATCGAGTCTATTTGTAATGACCCTGACATCATTGCAGAAAACATCAAGGTAAGGAACACCAATTATCTTGCCTCTCTCCTCTCCCCAAGGCTTGGATCATGCCTAAAAATATCCCTACAAGATTAAAGGAAATATTTCTCTCTGAGCTTCTCATCTCACTTCTCCTCTCACCTGACCATTTTGGCCCATAACCATCCTAAGAAATTAGATGAAATCAACATATGTAGAATCCTTAATATGCATCAAGCACAAAAATAGATTATTATTAATTTTTTTCACAAAATTCTGCATATTAGGGATCATTTCCATTTTGTATAGAGAGAATTGAGGTTCCAAGATGTGCGTTGTCAAAGACTGATAACCAGAAAGAGATAGAAATTGGGCTGTACTTCAGGCTTGGCTATCTTCCTCAGAAGCCCATGTTCTTTATTCCTCTCCACCATTTATATCAGAACCATCACTGCTCTTAGCTTCTAACCATGTAACCTAGAACTAGATCATTTACCACCTTTCCTTGATCCTTAGCTCATCAAACTACCAGAGCTCAGGAACAGAAGGAACCTTAAAGGTCATCTCTTTCAGCCCTCCATCAGATACTTGAAATCTCAGCCAAATGGTTGTCTAGATTTTCTTTTCATACCTTCAATGACAGAGGGCTCATTGTGTTCAACTAATGCAGTCCAGTCAATCTGAAATCTGCCACCATATAACCTTCACTCATTGGTATTATTTTTACCTCTAGAGACATAGAACTTGTTCAACTTCTCTGTTCTCTCTCCATCCACCTGTGGATGGCTCTATCCATCTATTTATTGATTCAGCAGAAATTGATTGTACACCTTGGCTGGATCATTATGGGCATTAAAGGCATAGAAATGGTTAGTTATAGTCCTTCTCTTGAGCTTGAAACCTACTGAGGAAGAGTGGCAAATATAGAGACAGAACTCTGAGATCAGAGCTGAGATGAAGGAGCAGGGGATACTGTGGGAACATACTGGTGAGAACCTAACCTTGCATGGGGGTATGCCAGGGAAGGCTTCTCAATGGAGGTAATAGTCAAACTGTGTCTTGACAAATGCATAGGAGTTTTTCAGATGAAGAATGAGAAAAAGGTAATAGCATATACTAAGTGTGATAGCCTGCAGCTATAGCCCTGTGGCATCCGATCCCGTCAGATCTCGGAAGCTAAGCAGGGTCGGGCCTGGTGAGTACCTGGATGGGAGACCGCCTGGGAACACCAGAAGCTGTAGGCTTGGGAGAAGGACCTGGCAACCCCCTTCCAAAAATCAATCTGCCACTGAAAACCCTATGAACAGCAGAGAAGCACTGACAATAGTGTTTTCCCTGTTGTACAGAGGGTCGCTATGAGTCGGATACCAACTTGACGGCACCTAAAAAAAAAAAGTGTGATAATTCTCTAGGGAATTATAAGCAGCTTTTATTGACTAAAGCAAAGTTTGTATAGGACTAGGAGACCAGTGAGAGATAAAAGAGATAATTTGGGGCCTGGTCATGACATGCTGTGAGCCATCTGCTAAAATAATTCACACTTTGTCTTAAAAGATATGAAGAGATGGTGAAAGACTTTAAGCAAGAGAATGCCATGGTGAGACGTGCATGTTAGAAATATCCTTCTGGCTGCCACTGTGGCAAATACATCAAAAGTAACAGCTGTATATATAGTAATCAATTAGTCAAAAAGCTCTAGTCAGCACAGGCAAGAGAGAATGTATGTTTAGAAGAGAGATTGGAGAGGATTTGGTGCTTGCTAAGAGATGAGGGATGATAAAAAGAGACATCTGGGATGGCTCTCAGATTCTGTGTAGGCTCAAGTGATGGGGTGGATGAGATGGGGAATGTAGGAGGGGATTGTGGGTGCTTTGGGATTAGGAGATGCCAACCCTTCAGAAATCCCATGAAAATGTGTCCTATTCTCCTGGTAGACTCAATACATGAAAGCTACTATGATTCCCCACCAAGATTTCTGGTTCTTCTTCTGCGGCCATTTCTCACATCACAATTTCCAGTCTTCTTATAGGTGTTCCTAAGCAGTGTGTGTTATGGGATTGAATATAATGTAGCAGTCCTTTTTGACAACATAGAATACAGTCCAACTTTTCTTTAATTGACTGATTTTGTAAACTTGGGCAAGACCCTTTCTCCAAGTCTCAATTTCCTCAACTTTGGAATGAGCGATGTTGTCCTCAATGATTTCTAAGGGCACTTCCCAAGGACACTGTCAGAATCTCTGTCTCCCAGTGTCTTCCTTGGTTCATCTGTCTTTCTCTCTTTTCCCAGCAAGTAAAACTTGGCAGCCCTGATTACTTAGATTGTGACAAAGAAAAGGTTTTGGAAGACTTTTTAAAGAGAATTCAGTGCTATGAGGTCAACTACCAACCCTTGGATGATGACTTAGACAGGTAAGAGCCAGCACCCCAAAGTCAAAGTCTGGATCCTTAGTCTAGTTTTGATGTCCTATGAGACCTGGGGAAATGTCCCCCCTCTTTGGGTCTCACCTTCTCTATTTGTAACATCAGAAATGGGACTTGATGATTGATCTTTATGGGCCCTCCAAACTCTAATTGTTCATGAGGAAGTGATTCCTTGATGTGTGAGGTGTTCATGAGATGACTGAAGTAGTGCTTTCCTGATTAACACAGGCAGATCAGGGCTTTGATCCCTGAGAACAAATGCCTCCCTCCTATGGAGTTTCCTGTTATTATTGGAAAGGTATTTTTTTGCATATAGATGACACTTCAGTTTCCAAATATGTTCACCTTCTTTCTTTTATTCAATCCCTACAGCACCTCCATAAAGGAGGCTGAGTTAGGTCTTATGATCAAAAGTGTTTAAGAAGACGAAATGAGTCTTAGCGTGCTGAAACTAATTTTCCAAGCTCCCACCACTGTCTCTTCTCTCCCAACACTCATGTTCTTCAGTCAGCAAGTATTTGGCCCCTCTGAGATGTAGTGTATGTTGTTGTTGTTGTTAGGTGCTGTCAAGTCGGTATCTGACTCATAGCGACCCTCTGTACAACAGGGGAAACACTATTGTCTGTGCTTCTCTGCTGTTCATAGGGGTTTCAATGGCAGATTGATTTTTGGGAGGGGGTTGCCAGGTCCTTCTCCCAGTAGTGTATGTAGAAGGTATAAATACGGACAACAGAGATGAGTTGTCCTCAGGTAGCTTCCACAGTAGCTTGACATATGGGAAGATCTATGAAAAACAAGATATTTCCAGTTATAATGTCAGCTAAAGATAGGAGAGGTGTTAGCTGGAAGTCCAGAGCAGATGTGAGTTTAGATGTAAAGTGTTCCCAGAACTCTATTCTCTTACACAATGGGTTCTTTTTTCCCTTTCTTAATGTTAGTGGTCCTGCAGCTGTAGCCCTGTGGCATCCGATCCCATCAGATCTCAGAAGCTAAGCAGTGTCAGGCCTGGTTAGTACTTGGATGGGAGACCGCCTAGAAGCACCAGGTGCTGTAGGCTTGGGAGACGGACCCAGCAACCCACTCCCCCAAATCATCCCGCCATTGAAAACCCTATGAGCACCAGAGAAAAACTGACAATAGTGTTTTGCCTGTTGTATGTAGGGTCATTGTGAGTTGGATACTGACTCGACGGCACCTAACAACAACAACAATGTTAGTGGGGTACAGAGTAATGAACTGTTGCTATTTCCATTGTGCAACTATTACATTACTTTTGGTTATACTTTCATCAACTTATATAATTTATGGAAACCTTTGATTAATATGTAGTAAAAATTATATGCTATTATGGGTTATAGTCTCCTATTTTTCACATGTATTCTTATAGTTGCATCATATAATTTGAGATTATCCTGTCCACCTTTATCCCTCTGCATTATTTCCCCTCCCCTCTCCCACAAAATGGGTTCTAATGAGATGAGATCATGGTCACCCACACGCTGTGTGAAGTGTAAAAAGGCCTTAAGTGGTCATTATGACTCTAAGAATTTTACATAGCATCCTTTCAGCTTTACCCAACTGAAGTCTGAGAGATGAGCATTGTTATTGCTGTACTCCTTAGGTGAGGAAAGTGAGACCCAAATTGGCTCAAAGGCTTACCTGAGGTCACATAATGAGTTAGCAGCAGAGTATATACTAAACCCATATTCCTAAACTTCCAACTTGGTTTCCCCTCTCCCACATCTGGCATAAAGAGTGCCAGATGAGGCTTAGAAACTTAGTGCAAAGGATATGATCTTTATGTATGATTTTATAAATTGTTCGCTGAGTAAGTACCCTGGTCAAGGGTATACTTACTTCTCTCAGGAAGACTTGCTGGAGTGAGATTGTGTATGCTCTGAGGACAGTGTTACTTTGAAATTTCCACAAACACGCCATGTGGGCTAACAACATATACTGGAAAGAAATTGTAGGAGGAGTGGGGGTATAGTGAAAGAGTGGTATCAAGAAAGGCCCCAACCCTGAGACTAGATTTCTATAGGAGCTCTTGTTTGTTTTTGATGAATCAGTTTGGGTCTGAAGAATGCAGATCTAGAAGGTCAGCTTTATTTCATGATTTTTCCATCAATAGACATTTACAGTCCACCTTAGCTATGTCTGAGGAACCCAGTGAGGGAAGGGCCCTTCTTGTTCTGATACAATGTCCAGTTGGTTGGAGAAGACAGTGTGTACACAGTTGATTGCAATTGTGGGGACAGTAAACCAAGTGGGCTGAAGGAACATGGAGCAAGGCACCTGGCCTAGCTTGGAGAAAGTAGGCCTAGAAGATCTGGATTACTCAACAGGTAGACTAAACATGTGCTGAGGGCACCAGCAAGATGGGGGCTTCCAAAAATAAGAAGGAAACTATCTTAAAAGCTTTTGATGTTTAAGTATTTCTAAAGAGCATCAAGGAAGTCGAAATATAAAAAATGAATTTTAGTAGGACCTCCTATCATAAATATAGTTAATAAATTTTATTTTAAGTTGACTATGGTGGGAGATAGGCATGAACTACAAGAACGCTTTTGGTGTTGAGCGATTCTAAATGACTTTACATGACCCTGGACTCAAAAGAAGACTTCTTATAGAGAGTGAATGTGCTGACTCTTGAGTGATGTATGCATAGGAGTTCACCTTTGGAAATGAGGCAAGGGACATCTTTTCAAGCAAAGAGAATAGTACTTTGTAGTGGCCTAGTTAAATCTGAGTAAGAGTAAAGGAATATAGAGAATATTCCAAGTATAGCAGCAAAAGAATGATGAGAAGTATGAAACAAAGTAGTTATAGGTATGGCATGGGACTGTGAGGTAAGGTCACTTGTGGCCAGTGTGTAAAAGCACCTGGAATGTCAGGCTAAGCTAAGCTGAAGAATTTGGAAGCTATCTTAGAGCCATGCAGGACCTAGTATTAGGAATAAACAGTAACAAGGTAACAAGATCAGGTCAAATATTGTTTTGCTCCTAGGCTCTGAAGGTCCTGGTGAGATAATTAAAGAGGGGAGCATTCTGTAATTAAATCCCAAGTCTCATTCTTTCTGAGAAGGTAGCAATAGACCAATAAATTCCTCTCTCTGTCCTTCAGTTTTCTCATGTATAAAAACAGAGATAATAATCTGTTCCCTGTATAATGGCTATGAGGTTCATGAACCTTAAAATCTCCACTCCCTGCCAGAGATACAAAAAATGTTCAACAAATGCAAGTTCCTTTTGGGAGCTATTGGACATGGATCACAGAACTGGGAAAGATAAGTACAGTGCAGATATAAAGGTCTTCTCTAGGAAGATTAAAGGAGAGGCTCTCTGAAACCAAACTCACCTGCCTTGGGCTAGGACAGGTCTTTCCATTCACTTGGTTTTCCTGCCAAGTGTCGCTGCCTTGCCCCAGCCTCCTACACCTCTTCCTAGGGGTTTCTTTGAACTGCTTACAATCTAAAAACTAGGGGATTAATGGCTGTCACAGCAGAAACCTCAGAATTTTTGTTCCACGGTTCTAGTCTTCCGATTATTCAGTACCCCCATGCTGCCCTCAGCTCCTCCAGAGACAGGTTGTTGAGTGGTTTGTTTATCACTCAGTGTATCATTATTAGTATATGGCGAAGCACAGAACTAAGGGGACAACAAGGAACTTGGTGGAAGGATCCTAAACTTTCCAATGATGTTATGTACCACCTCTGTATCTTCATGAACCAGTTCTTGGCCCACCTTACTGTGTTTATAAAATGAATGTTCAGCATTGATCATGTGTTTCCGGATATGTGCTTGTGACTGGCCTAAGGGTTTCTAAAGGACAGATGGGGTCCTCCACCCCATTCACAATGCTTAGACACAGAGGGGGGTGTTTGTGAATTGCACAGCAAATACAGAAAGGCCCCTACCCCCTTTCTGAGTGAAGGGAGATGTACACACGTGCACAAACACACATACATGTGGACAAACTCTGGTAACTGCCTGTACAGTATGAAGTACAATGGATCCTGGCACCAGGCTTAAAAGAGTTTGGCTTAGGATCAAAAAGGATTGAGGAATGGACCAAGGTAGGAGCTGCCAGTGAAATGTTGGACACCACCAGGGATACAGAGGATTATTGCTTCTCTGAGTGTGATGGCTGTAAAGCAGAGGAAAGACCCCAGCTGCCTGCATTTGTGATGAGTGAAAGTGAAAAGACGGTGTGAGTGTGGCTCAAGCTGAAGCTGAGGAAAGGAGATAGGGGAGATGACAGCAGGCCATGAGGTCCCTAGGGTGGTAAAGAACTAAGTCTCTAGAACAGCTACCCAGAACAGGACAAGGCATGACATCTTATTAGGTAAGAGCTGAATTGCACAGGAGGCTTGAAAACTGGGTGTGTGGTTGGGACTTTCTTTTGGGATCAACCCTCCCTACCATCAGCTCCTGAGTTGCCCTTGCTCCCGCTTGGGTCTGGCCCAGCCACTTGTCCTACATCAAGATCTTTGACGTGGGCACACGCTACCTGGTGAACCGAGTGCAGGACCACATCCAAAGCCGCACCGTCTACTACCTCATGAACATCCATGTCACCCCGCGTTCCATCTACCTATGCCGGCATGGCGAGAGTGAACTCAACCTCAGAGGCCGCATTGGAGGAGACTCTGGCCTCTCAACTCGTGGCAAGGAGGTAGGGAGGGCCCCATGCACTCAGGTGGGCTAGCTGAGCTACCTGAGCCCTGAGGAGGGGACACCAAGTGCCAGGTAGAAGCAGACTATGGACCCTCGTGCTCTTCCGCCCTGCCAGCCACTCAGCCTTGATGCAGCCACTGAACGTCCCCCATATGTCAGCCTTCCCTGCAAGTCTGGTGGCTGCGTCCTCCTCCTCCAGGCATGCTTGGCTCTGGCTGCTTCTCCAGCCTCGTCCCAGTTACCATCCTTCACCCCTACCCGATGGGTCCCCTCACCATGCTCATGACTCTGTGGCTCTGCTCATGCCCGCCTTGCTGCCCTCCTCTGTCCCTCTGTCAGCTGGTGACCATCAGGGGAATGGATGGCTGCCTTGAGAGGTCCCCCAAATCCCTCTGCTCCCTGACTCAGGGCTGATGCCACCCCAAACCCACGGCAGGAATCACACTGCCCCCACTTGTCTGTGCCACTTTTTCCTCTTCCTGGCCCCTCCCTTCCAAGGCCCCACTCTTGTTCCAAGATCTGGGCCTCAGGAAGCTGTCCCCATCAGCTCCTCCTCCCAGCTAGGTGACCAAGCCCTGAGTCCGTCTCCCTCCCACCCCATTCTGGCCCATCTCTGACTTTCTCAGGGTGAGTCTCTCCCCCCAGCCAGGCATAGTGACCTGTGCATTCTGGGTGCTGGTGCATAAAGATATCCATTTCCCAGCACCTGGCCCTGTGCCTGGGCCTGTTAGCACAGGGATTGCTTGCTAGAGGATCACTGGGGAGTGGGACATCGGGAAGTGAAGTGCAGGGGGGAATTCGTGTCATTATCGTCATTTATTGGACACCTGTGTGCAGTCATGGTACCCTCCACTCCCACATGTGTGGCCTCATTTAATGCTCACCACAGCTGTATTGGGCTGGGATTTAGCTCAGTTGGTAGAGCGCTGCACTGCAATCTCTGAGGTCCAGAGTTCAATTCCCAGCACTGCAAAAATGGGAGAAGGGCCTGGCAATCCACTCCCAAGGCAATCCCGAAACAGTCAGCCATTGAAAGCCCTATGAGGGTCGCTATGAGTCGGATACCGACTCAACAGCACCTAACAACAACAACAACAACAACAACAGCTGTATCACTGGTTTGTGGATATAGAAGCTGAGGCCCAGAGAGGAGCAGAGAGTGTTGCCAGGTCCTGGAACTGGTACCAGACCAAGCCAAGACTGAAAACCAGGCCATCTTGCCTGGCTTCAGCACCCCCTGGAGAGGCGGGAGGTGTCCCAGGCTCTGCACTGCCGCAGAAGCCCTGTCCTCAGGGCTCCCTTCTGTTCCCTGCAGCATGGCAGCCTCCCCTGGAGGAGCCCACTCTGATCTGACTCCCACCCCTCCTGCTCCCCAGAGCAGAGCAGAGGCCACTGAAAATGTCACCCTGGCCCTGGGCACCACCTCCAGTCTCTGGTGGCTGGAGCTGGCTCTGGCCCTGTCCGTGTGGCTCAGAGTCTCATTACACATGTGGTCATATCCAGACGAGCCCCTCCTCCACACACAACTGTGCATGTGTGTGCACATGCCAGGCCCCAGTCTTCATGCTCATCAGCACAGTGCACCATTCCTGATTTAAAAGTGCTTCCCATCCACTCTCACCCCAGCCCTTAGCTCTTACTCCTATAGCACCTACTGTTTACCAGGGAGCCATCTGGGTACTCCCCATGCACCATTGATGGATGCCCAGAGACCAGGTTGGGTGAGCAGACACTGCTCACATCTTACAGGCAGGACACAAGACAGAGAGGGGCAGGGATGTGTCAAAGGCTCACTTGAACCCTATAAGGGAGCTGGTGGCATTAGACCATGTCTCATGCTTCCCAGGCAATGACTCTTTCCACCCATGCACACTGGCTGCTCTCTCACATCTGTCATTAAATATACACACAAAATGCCTGCATTGGTGGATCTAAATGTGCCCCTGTGTGCATTTGTGCAGATCTTCCTAGCACATACCATCTGTGATTAGTAGCACATCCATTCCTGGAAGGAGAGCACATCCCCTGCTCCTCCAGGCTCCCAAAGCCCTTTGTGGTTCCTCTTGGTGCTGCCATTGTTTGTCTTTCTGGACTGATGGTGTCTTGAGATTGAGAATACCCCAACACACAGCACTGGACCATGAACCCTTAATACATGTGGGAAGGCCCTCCAAACCTGGGTACTAGGATCCCCATTCAAGCAGTAAGAATTCACAGCATAAAAGAGACGATTCTCTCAAATTCCACTCCCCCTTCCCCTCCAGAACACATTCTGGGTACCCTAAACCCTAGAATCCTTGCCTTATTGTCCTGGGAATCTGCTTCGAGTGTCCACATGGGTCTGTCTGGGAGTCTGTACCTGAGAGCAGACCAATTTGAAAGCAGTGTTCACCCTTA
>VMDO01028368.1:0-24043 GCA_007922755.1 Pedetes capensis
TTTTTTTTTTTTTTTTTTTTTTTTTTTTTTTTTTTTTTTTTTTTTTTTTTTTTTTGTTGTTGTTGTTGTTTTTTTTTAGTATTAGGGGTTGGACCCAGGGCCTCACGCTTGCATGCATTGCAAGTGCTGGACCACTAAGCTGCACCCCCAGCCCATTTTTCACTTTTTTTTGAGACAGGATCTCGCTAAGTTACGCAGACTGCCTCTGGTCTTGAATTGTGATCCTCCTGGCTCTGGCTCCCGAGCTGCTGGCATTGCAGGTGTGCGCCACCACGCCCGGCTTGTGCCAGTTTTTTTATCCATTCTTCTGTTGATGCACATCTTGGTTAGTTCCATATCTTCGTGATTATGAAGAGTGCTGCATTAAATATGGAAGTGCAGGTGTGCTGGCTTTAGAGGTTTATTAAAAGATAGTACACCTTTAAGAATAATTACTGGGGAAAACTGAGGCACTTGGAGAAACTTACATAAACCTGGAAAGGCGCTTTGAAAAACCTAAGTTCGCTGGGTGAATCGGCACAGGATGTTTCTATTCCCCGGGAGGAGGTAAAGTCTGCGTGAACGGGAGAGTTAAGCAGGCTTTTGGAGGGAAAAGTGCGTTAACAGAGTTAACAGACAGAGAAGATGGCAGGTCCAGGAGAAGGGAGAGGGTGCACGTGGTTGCTGGAGAGAGAAGAGGGAGAGTGCCCGCCAAGTTCCCTCCAGTTTTATTCAAACAAGGGCGCGTGCGGTGTGATGTCCAGCTCTGGGTCCCCAGTGTGTAAGCCCGGGGTCCTTGTTTTGTGAAATGGCTCAATGGCTTGGACTGGGGTTTGGGGCCCATTGAAAAATGTCCTTCCAGTGTCCAGAGAGATGCACGTGGCTTCATCCATTCTGGCTGAATGCGGGAGTGAATTTTAGTCCCTTTTCCTCTGTGTTGCCTGCTAGTGCTTAAGTGACCTACTTAACCCCAGGACACCCTCTGGCCAGCCCTGTGGAGGGCGAGTGGAGGCCACCGACTGCTCCCTGGGTGGGGTTTGTGTGGGGAGAGGGTGCTTGGGTAAGCCTCTGCTCGCTGGCCTCAGTCTCCCCATCGTCGAGCCCCTGTTATCTCCATCTCTGACGGCCTGTCTGCTCTGGCCCACGGAGCCAGGGAAGAGGGGTCTTGGGGGTGCCTGGCACCCTGAGTACGTGACGATTCCCTGCGCCTGGGTGCAGCACCTGTCTGCCCTGAACTGCCGGAGTGGCCAGAGTGTCTAGAAGGCACAGCTGTCCCCCGACGTGTCCCCGGCACCAGCGTGCCCCCGCCGTTCCACGCAGGTCAGCTGCTCCCGGGCCCGGAAGGCCCAGCCCCTGCTTGGCCAACTTCCGCTCGTATTGTTTGTTCCTTTCTTGTAAAACAAAATCCCGAAAAGTACAAATGATTCCGTAACAAACAGCTGCCATCCAAAACAAACCCACCCGGCGTCTTATCCCATTTCCTGCAGTTCTTGTTTGTCTAGGAACTGAAACTCTTGAGGTGAAGCCAGAGGCACCCCAGGGGCCTGGTGAATTTGGGGGTGACCCCTCCACCTTGTCCTCTGGCTGTTCCTAGGACTCCAGGTGTGCAGAGCACGGATGCACCCACCAACAGGGCACGCGTGGGGCCAGGAGCTCTGCAGCCGCTTCAGCTTCTGTGATTGCATCATTACACTTGTGACCCGTGGTGGCACCTGCTTTTGATTTAGGCTGGTGGCAGATTTCCCTGCTCTGGGAAGTCTCCCAGAACCCCCCAGGTGGCAGGGAGGCAGGCCCGCCTCCGCACCCCTGGGCCCCGCCTGACACAAAGGGCAGGGCCAGGTCTTACAGTCCATCGAGCACCTCCATTCGGGTTTTACAAGGATGGTTTGTTCCCCTTAGAGATCCATGAAGGTGGGGGCAGCTTCTGGGAAGGACCTGAGGGAATTTCCAGGTCACTGCCTGGGGGCTGGAGGTAAGGGATGGCGGGAAGGAAGACAGGGGGATGGAAGATGGCAGGAAGAATGGAGGGAGGGACGCATCGGGACCCACAGAGCGAGTGCCCACCTCACCAGTTTCTCCTGGTCTCTCCTGCAGCCAAGTATCCGGCCATCAAGGCCCTGATGCGGCCAGACCCCCACCTCAAGTGGGCAGTGCTGGGACTGGTGCTGGCCCAGCTGCTGGCCTGCTGGCTGGCGAGGGACCTTGCTTGGCGCTGGCTGTTCTTCTGGGCCTACACCTTCGGCGGCTGCGTCAATCACGCGCTGACGCTGGCCATCCACGACATCTCGCACAACACTGCCTTTGGCACGGGCAATCCCTCCCGCAACCGGTGGTTTGCCGTCTTCGCCAACCTGCCCATCGGCGTGCCCTATGCTGCCTCCTTCAAGAAGTACCACGTGGACCACCACCGCTACCTGGGTGGTGACGGGCTGGACGTGGACATACCCACACACTTCGAGGGCTGGTTCTTCAGCACGCCAGCCCGCAAGCTGCTGTGGCTGTGGCTGCAGCCCTTCTTCTACTCGCTGCGGCCACTCTGCGTGCACCCCAAGGCCATGACCCGCATGGAGGTGCTCAATGGACTGGTGCAGCTGTCGGTCAACGCTGCCATCATTAACTTCTGGGGGATCAAACCCATGGTTTACCTCCTGGCCAGCTCCCTGCTGGGCCTGGGCCTGCACCCCATCTCGGGCCACTTCGTGGCTGAGCACTATATGTTCCTGAAGGGCTATGAGACCTACTCCTACTATGGGCCCCTCAACTGGATCGCCTTCAACGTGGGCTACCATGTGGAGCACCACGACTTCCCCAGCATCCCCAGCTGCAACCTGCCCCTGGTACGGCTGGGCCTGGACAAGGTTGCCCCCGGTGGGGCGGGGAGGAGCTGGGAGCCATGGGGAGGGCCCCAGGGTGTGCCTGGGCTGCCGGTTCCTTTTTGCCCTGGTCAGGGGATGGTCGCTGTCACTGGTGGCCCCCAGGGCGGTGGGAAAGGCCTCGTGGCACATGCAAAAGTGCCTGGCTGGAGGGCTGGAGAATAAGGCGGCAAGCCCAGGAGGCGGGTTCCTGGCCCCTGGTGTCATGGAAACTGCCCAGAGCCTGCTGTGACAGCAGCTGGGGTTTCAGGACAAGCCACTCGCCTCTTCCCTCAGCTCCCTCTATCAGCAGTACTGCCCAGGAGGCATCCTCCTTGTCTCCTGACCCCCTGTCCCTGCTCATTGCATGTCGCAGCCCTGACACACGGCAGGGGCACCCTCCTGGCCCAGAGCTGGCCTTGCCCTTGGCACCTTGAGCCGCAAGGGAGTGGAGGCCTGAGGTCGCCTCCCTCCCAGGCCAGCTGGATTGTTGCAGGTGGAGAATTTCGGATGAGACTGGAGGAAAGGAAGGGGTGGAAGAGGAGGGGGAGGAGCCCCTTAGCCGGGCTCCAGCTCCGGCCACTCTGCCTGGCTACTCCCTGTGTCTGGCTGTTAGACGGCTGAGGCGACCCACCACGGGGCAGGAGGGTGTTCAGGGCCCCAGGTGTGCGGCTTGTGCACGTGGGCACGTGTGCTGGCCCTCCACTCCCCCCACCCTGCCAACACTGTCTCTCTCGAGCCTCACCACAGTGGGGTCATTTTCCCCACTGCACAGAGAAGGGGGACCCAGCACTGGGCGGCGCTCGTGGGAGGCAGAGCTCGTCTGGACTCAGCCTCCGCTGGCACAGTGCTCAGAGAGCCTGCCCGTCCTCCAGTCCCACTGTCCTCAGCTGTGACGCTGGCCCCTGGGCCCTGCCCACAGTGGCCCGGCTGCCAGCACGGAGCTGGTGTGCTGGGTGAGGTAGTGTGCGGGGTGAGGGGCCCATGGGAGCCAAGGCCAGGCCGCCTCAGAACTCTGCAGGCGCGGCCAGGAAGAGACCCCAGCAGGCCGCCTCAGCCTCCTGGGTCAGGAAGTCCCGGCCCTCGGGGCCTGTGGTGACCCCTCCCGCGGCTGCAGTAGCTTTGGGGCGCCTGAGGAGTGGTGGCGGGCACGAGGCCGAGCTGCACACGGGGGGATGATGGCGCGCCCCTAACCCCGCCCCTCTCCACAGGTGCGGAAGATCGCGCCCGAGTACTACGACCACCTGCCGCAGCACCTGTCCTGGGTGAAGGTGCTCTGGGACTTTGTGTTTGAGGACTCCCTGGGGCCCTACGCCAGGGTGAAGCGGGTGTGCAAGCTGGCGGAGGACCGCCTGTGAGCCCCGCCTGCCTCCTCTCCCTCCGCCTTGCTGCGCGCCAGCTGCCAGCGCCCCACAACTGGTTTGGCTGCACCTGGTTCCTGCACCCTCCGTGGCTGCTCCTGGCACTGCTGAACCCTGGGAGTCGCCATCGGCAGCCGGCCCCGGGGCCAGCGGACACAGGGTGCGCTGGTCAGCCTGATGTGCACGTGAACCTGCCTGGACCTTTTGGGCCTCTGTGGGTGACACCTGGCTCCCCCAGCTGTGCCAGGGTTTCCACAGTGCCAGCTCTTGCACCCGAGATTAAATCCGGGGTTTGTCTTCACAGCCTGCGCATCCTGCTTCTGTGGGCTGGTCTTAGCCCAAGCCTGGGCCCTCAAAGAAGGAAGCCCCGAACCAGGGCAGGTGCCATCCAAGGCCTCAGTGCTGCCCCCTGTGGCCAGGCCTGTGCTGGACTTTGCGCAGGCTCTTTGGGAGGGTGGCAAGTATGTGCGGGCCGTGGATGGCCGCCTCTGGGTGCTGGACAGCAGAAGGCCCTTCGTCCCTTGGAAGTCTCAGCAGCCTGGGGCCCCTGGGCCCTCCTGCTGCTCCAGCTCGGCTCTTCCTCCTGGCAGAAGCATCCGCTGACCCTGGGAGGTGCCGGTGGCCAGCCTGGGATGTCTCCACCACCAGCTCTGCACAGAGCAGGCCCTCAGGGCAGACGGCTGGCTGGACGGAGAGGGGAAGGCACAGGGGGACTGCAGCTCAGAGGGGCCAGGCGGCGCAGCGTCCTCAGCGTCTGCGTGGCGTGGCGGTGTGTTCCTGTCCTCCTGCAGGGGCTCATGGCACAGCTGATTCCCAGGGAGGGTCCTGGTGGTCAGGGCAGGCAGGCAGGGGCCAGGTGTTGGGTGGGGCCCCCTTGCCAGAAAGGGACAGCAAGGAGCGTGGCCTCGCAGCTCACCCCCCCGCCCAGGACTGGGAGATGACCTGGGAGCGGGGAGGAGGGCAGGCTGCAGCCCTGGCTGGGTGGCTGGGCGTGGCCTCCTGGGTGCCAGGCACGGCTATCTCTGTATGCGTAGCTGCTCAGACCAAAGGGAAGAGGCCTGCGCCCAGGGACTCTCCTGAGACAGGACTTTGAGCCGGCCAGGCAGCCCCTCCCTGTGCACACAGGCTGCTCCAGGGGCCCAGAACCCCAGAAAGCCCAGCTGTCTGCCTGGGCGCTGCCTTGGGGCTCCACGACCGCTGACATGTTCCCACAGATGGCACCAAGGGCGATGCCAGGCCTTGGGATGAGCCAGAGCTGGCCTAGGGCCTGAGGGCCCCTCCGAGGCCCACCCTGCCCGGGCTGGGCTAGGACGCTGGGAGAGGCTCACGCCCACAGGCCTGGGAGCTGAGCCTGGCCTTCTCCACTCTTACCGGGCAGATGAAGCTTGTCAGGGGCCAGGCCAGAGTCCCGGTGGCCCCCGCTGCAATCAGCCAGACCAGCCCCGGGCCCAGAGCCACAGCCTGTCCTCTCCTCCCTAGCCGGCCGCAGGCAGCCATTGTACAGTGGGATTGGTGGCTACAGGTTGTGTGGGACAACCTGGGGAGTGACGGGTCACCACTGGCTATGAGGGGTGGAGGGGTGGGGAGGCCGTTTGGAGGAGGGTGGGGCCTGAGGCTGTCCCTGCTCCAGCAGGGGGAGGCCGTCTGTGGAGGATGCAGGGAGTCTGTGGGCAGAGGGCGAGACAAAGCTGCTTGCCTCTCCCTGCCGCCCTGCTGAGCCCTGTGCCCACCTTGTCCCCTAGATCAGGGACACTCTGTGGCCCTCGAGTCAACACACACCCAGTCCCTGCGGCCTTCCAAGGGGTGGGCTGAATTTAGGGCCTGCTGACCTAGGGGTCCTGGGTGGCTCCCTCCAGGCAGGACCTGAGACCCATCGCCACACCAGCGGCATCTGGGCTGTCCGGCTCCCCGTCCTGGGTTCTGGGGACGCTCTAACCCAGCCTTGTCCCATTGTTCCTGCTCATGGTTGGCCGGAGCCTCCCTGCAAAGGGGCCTCGCCACCAGGGCAGCTGGGACAGCACGCGCGAGAGAACCAGAGCCTGAGCATGGACAGTGAACGGTTTATTACTGTGTGGACAGAACACGCACGGTGTGGACAGACTGCTAACACCACAGTTGCCTTGCTGGGGGCATGGGAAGGCCATGCTGGGCCCGGCTGCTCACTGCCCGCTAAGGAGCTGACAGCGTCACCTAGGAGTAGACTTGGAAACCATCTAATGTAAGCAGGTGATTCGGGGTGTCCTCTATAAACCAAAAGAGATGTACACTTAAATAAGCAAATATAAAATACAAAAAAGAATAGACCTGGTGTCTGTGTCAGATAGAATCTAAAAAATCCAGAAGTTGAGCTTTGTTTCCTCACTTTAATATTTTATCACAGGCTGAGACTTTTCAATGAAGTGCGTCGCAGCTTCCGCGTAGGCTCGTTGTAGGCGGAGGCCCCGGGCTGCAGGCTCCTCGCTGTGCCGGGTCTGGTGGCCACCTTACGTGGTGCTGACCCCGCTCAGCTCCTGCCTGATGGCTGAGGACGGGACAGGAGAGGGTGGCTCAGTGTCACGGTGACAGCACTCTGAATACTGGGATGGCCTGCCAGGTGTCTGGCCTCCCCAGCTTGGGCTCCTGGGAGCCCCCTGCCCAGGGCCCTGGCTGGAGGCCTGCCAGTGTTGACAGCTCTGGCTCGGACCTTCTAGGGAGAAGACAGAGCCCTGGTCCTTGCTGCCTCCGTCTCCATGTCAGGGGAGCTGGCAGGGTTGGGAGAGGCTGATGCCTGGCACAGCCTCAGAGCTTCTCTGCAGGGTCTGGGCGAGTGGGCACCCGGCCTGCTGGGAGGACTGAGAGCCCTTCTCTGATGGAGTAGAGGCCGCTCTGGCCAGCCAGGCTCTTGCAGTGGCCCGGACATCCACAGCAGCAGACCACTGGGCCATGCTGAAGCCTAGTCGGGCCCTGTTCTCCTCAGGGGAAGGGAGGGCCTTCTGTCCTCTCTTGAGTCCCCCAGCTTAGCGTGCTCTCCACATCCTCCCTGCTCTGTGGCCCCATGTCAGCTCCAGCATCGGCCTGGACAGACCTCCAGGGCAATGGCCAGGGGAAGGTGGCAGGGAGGGCCATTTGAGCAGTGGAACATGTGCAGGGCCTGGCCAGCCCGTGCCTTCCAATGGCTGCTGGGAGGCAGTGGAGGCCCTGGCCAGGAGACCTGTGGCTCCTCCCACTCCCCCTGCCTCCCCGCAGTGCCTCCTGCTAAGACAGCCTGGCTGGGCAGCCCTGCTTCTTGGCGGGCACCAGCTCTAGGCTTCGGACATGGCCCCCGCCCTTAGGGCTGGAAGGGAACCTCCTAGGCTTCGCATGGGGGAGGGCTGTAAAACAGAGGTAAAAGCTGGCCTCAATGTCTGCCTTTGTGGTTCCAGACAGAGGCCTCCTGTGGGAGTGGGCAGATGGGAAGCAGGTGCTCTCTGCCAGCCGAGGGTGTGGCTCCCTGTGGGCTGTCCCCACTCTGGGAGTCTGCAGCCAGCTTCCATCCCTGTGACCTGGTGGGACCCTCCTGTGCAGGTACCTGCTGACATCCTCCCAGTGGGGGTGGCAAGTGTGGGAGGGGTGCAGGCCAGAGCAGCCCTGCCCAAACCTCCCCTTCCCTCTGGCTGCAGTTCTGAGCCGACAGCCTCACATGCCCTGGTGGGGCCACGAGGGCAGACGTGCTCGCGTGACACAGCCCTGCTCTCTGCAGCCACGCAGGCCACAAAGGGGCTCAGATGCCCCAGGTAGGCAGCCGCCTCTCCCTGCTCCAACATGTGACTGGAGGGCACAGATCAGAAAGGCAGCAGAAGGGAGCACACAATGAAATAAGTAACGGGACCTGGGAGCCTATGCAGGATGCTCCTGCCCTCCACAAGGGCCTCTCCAGGAGGAAGTAGGTGTGGAGGCCCCCAGGCCCAGTGGGCGCCCCTGCGGCGCAGCCCGACACTCACCGTCGATGATCTCCTCCTTCACCTTGTGGAGTTCTCGCACCACCTCCTCCAGGATCTCCTGTGGGGGCAGAGCCTCGGGGTGTAGGAACGGCCAGCGGGGGAGACGCTGCTCCCAGGGGCGACTCTGAAGAGGCCTCCCCTGGGTCCCCGTGGCCCTTAGCCCTTCCTCATGGGGGACAGAGGGTACAGGGAGCCTGGGCAAATCCTGCTCCCACCGGGTCCACGCTGGCAAGACTGGAGGAACATACTGTTCTGGTGATGGCAGGGGCTGGGGACACATATGTGCGTGGGTGCCCCTTTCTTCCACTACCTGGCTCCCTGACTGACTGCAGCAGCAAGCATGGGCCCCCTTGGGCCTGCCCAACCCGCTGACCAGACGTGGCCCCCAGCCCACTGGCTGTTCCTGGCCCGAGGGACGCACACACTCACCTGCTTCATCCGGTCCAAGTCTAAGGCATCCAGGGCCACGTCATTCGCACTGCCAGCAGGCTTCACCCTGGGGAGCAGCAGGTGTGGCAAGGTGGGCCCACAGGCGCCCGCACTCGGGGCTCAGAGGTGCCTGCTCCCCTGGCCTTTCCGGAGCTTTCTAACCCTGGACCCCTCAGAGGTCTCCATGGATACCGTGACCACATTTCCCAGCCCACCAGGAGCTGTCATCTGATTTGGGAACCCTGACACTGAGGTGGTGGCCTCCCTGGAGACAGACAGTACCAATAACCCACCCCTCGGCGCGCAATGTGCGTCCTGGCTAAAGCGAGGCTTGGAGAAAACCAGCAACGTGGTGGTAAGTAGAACATGAAGTCGCAGGTAGCTCTCTCCTGGGGGACCACCCTCCTCCAAACCAGCACCCCAGGGGTTGGTTGGCAGCTCTAGTGTGTCACTCCTTCCAGAAGTGTCCTGGGATATGGTTTTCCCTTTTGAGGCAGTTTTCATGGGCTGGACTTCTTTGGAAAGGTTCTAGACTACGGTCAGCTGATTGGCATGTAACTCCTCTCCCACAGGCGCGCTCCCTGGGAAGCCTCAGCACGATATCCGCCTATTTCAGGCTTCCGGAACACTGTCGGGAGCCAGGCAGACAGGGTCTGCCCATGTGGACAGGATGGTTGTTGAAGCCTGTGGCCCGGGGAAATGCATGTGGCCTGAGCCAGGTAAGGAGATCAGGGTGTTTCAGCACACCGATGTCCCCCTGCCAGCGCCGCCTGGCTGCTCAGGAGTCACGGCTGGTGAAACTGAGGATCAGTGCTCTCCGCAGCAAAAGACAGGGATGAAAAAGGAAATGCCCCGCACCCCTCCTGGGGGAACTGCAGAAAGATGTCGAGCGTGGCCTGAGCAGGGCTGTGTGCAATTCTGGGAGGCAAACACAACCAACCAGGGGCCCTGCCTGGGCAGTAACTGCGAGGAACCCTGGGCCTGCTGCTCCCCGTCTCGGCCTCAGCTCTCCCACCGGCACAGCCACCCTGTGATAAGCATCTTCGTGAGCCGCCCTGTGCCTGAGGAGGACGGCCATTTTACACACCCTCTTTGAAACTGGAGAACAGATTTGTCTTAGACCTTGCCCATTTCAAGTGGGACTGGCTTTGACAATGCGCCTGCCTGGCGAGAAACCCCTGGTCACTCAGACCGTGGCAGCCCACCTGAAGCCCACGAGCAGGCCAGGCCAGCTCTGCTAGAGGCTGCAGGCTCACCCCAGCTGCCTGGTATCCTCTGCCACCTGCCCTTTGCTGCCTGAGCCTCCCAGGGCTCAGGGCACTGGGCCCTGGGCTTAAGCTTTCTGCTGGGGCCTGCAAAGGACACACTGCCAATGCTCAGCCACTTTCTAAGCCTCTCCTCCCATTTCTCATCTTCAGCCACATAAGCCTGTTCTATGAACTTGCCAAGGTGGTTACAGCTCAGGGCTGCAGCACCAATTACCCCCTCAGCTTGAGGCTATCCCCAATTCCTTGTGCAGCAGGCTCCCCACCTAGAGGCCGGGTCGGGCCCACTCCCTGAAGCCCCCACCCAGCCCTCTGGGCCATCTCCTATGCCACCCTCTTTTTAATTTTTTCTTTCTTTTTTTTTTTTTTTTGTGGTACTGGGGGTTGAACCCAAGACCTCGTGCTTGCATGCTCTGCAAGTGCTGTGCCACTGAGCTGCGCCCCCAGCCCATTTTCTTATTTTTTGAGATAGGGTCTCGCTAAGTGACAGATTGCCTCTGGTCTCGAACTTGTGATCGTCCTGCCTCCGCCTCCCAAGCCTCTGGGATTACAGGTGTGCGCCACTGCGCCCGGCGGTCCTGCGCCCCTCTCAGGAGCCCAAGGTGTCCTGCTCACAGAGCTCCTTGTGGGCAGGGGCTGTCCCCTGCACACAGCCTGGCTGCCACGGAGGCCTCTCCCTTTCCTCCTGGGCTCCTGCAGGGCCCGGCCGCAGTGCTGCTCTGCTGGTCACCTTGCTTCACTCTGCGGGACCAGTTTCCCTGCCCCCTGCCCTGTGACACAACAGCTTCCCTCCCTTTGTGCTAAGCAGCGCACGGTGTGCGTTTTGGAGGCCTTCCAAGTCCGGGCGGACCCGGCCATCGCTTCCTACGGGGCCGACTGTCTCTGATGTTTTGGGCAAGCTTGGTTCTCATGTTCTATCCTGTTGTCACGTGCGCTTTCAGCTTGGGAAACGTGGTCAGTGTATGTGGGGGACCAGTGGGGTGTGCTGCCTGCAGGAAAGGGGACAAGGCTGTCCTGGACTAGGTGGGCTGAGGGCGGCAGCTTCGGCTGGTGACGTGGCCCATGTCCTGCTGCCGTCCACACCGTGGTCCCCAGGGCTGCCCTGTGGGCAGCGGCTGCTGGGCTCACCTTTGCTCTTGGCCGGCTCCCCCACCTCCGCGGCAGGTAGCACCTCCGGCCCGCCTCTCCCCAGGTTCAAGAGCACCGACCACCCTTCCCCAAGCAAGCTGTTAATGCCAGGATGTGAGACAGGGCCGGGACACGTGGGTGGGAGGGTGGTTCGGTACCTAGAGTGAGGCTGCGACTGAAGGGGACTCTTAGCTTCGGGGCTCTTTGCCACAGACGGGGTTCTACGGCAATGGAATGAAACAGACACGTGAACCGGCGCGAGGGCCCCGCTGCACGCCAGGCCTCCTGCTCGGCCCCTCCCAGGGCAGCTCACCTGGACAGCAGCGAGGACACGGGCTTTTCCACCGAGTTGCTCCGTTCCCAGGGCTTCCGGCCAGCCTCTGTCAATTCATTTCACGGTGAAGAGCCACAGAGCTGAGGAGCCAGCGGGCACCCCACCCTCTAGATACCCTGGCAGGGGCCCCGCCTGCACTGAGGGGTAGAGCGGGAAGGTCTGCTTGGAGCGCAGCTGCGGCCTGGCTCCGGGCTCTGCCTCTCAGGGCCCAGACCACCTCTTTCGGGCTGCAGGTGGTCCCCTGCCACCCCACCCTCCCCACGCCAGGACTCAGGCTCCTGGTCCCTCGACTTGTGACTTTGTTTTGCATCCTCTGCCCACAGCTGGGTCTCTCCACGGAGCACAGTCCAGTGGGTAGGGAGGCAGCAGCGCGGGCCCCAGGATGAGCAGGCAGGGGCGCCTCCCGATGTTCTCACTGTCGTCTGTGTTCCCACTTCCACCGCCGTGGCCAGGCCCCCTGCGATCCCATTGTGCCCACTGTCAACAGACGCTCGGGCTTCCCCACGTGCTGGGCCTGGCTCTCTCGCGTCCGGCCATGGAAGGGGGCTTCTCTTTAAGTGGTACAGGATGAGGGTCCCTGATCTGAAATGCTTGGGACCAGAAAGTGTTTGACTTTTTTGATTTTCGAATAGTTGCATAGACTTTATCTGAAACTTGCTCAAAAAGTTTTAGATTTCAGACTATTTTGGATTTTGGCATCAGGGACACTCAATTTGCACACGCCTGTCATCCCAACAAGTTGGGAGGTAGAGGCAGGATGGCAAGTTCAAGGCCAGAAGCAACCTGCACAACTTAGTGAGACCCTGACTCTAAAAGGAAAAGAAATAAACAAACATTGGGCTGAGGGTGCAGCCCAGTGGTAGAGCACTTGCAAGGCCCTGGGTTCAACCTCTAAGTACTGAAAAAAGAAATAGAATGAATCTGCTCTACACTGTCTGGTGTGGAAGACCCCACCCCATCCAGGAGCTGTGCTGAACCAAACAGAGTTCACCGACTTCGCAGGATGGGCAGAGAAGACTCCCTGGGGGTGGTGGGGAGGCTGCCCCACCCTGAGCTGAGCTCTGCACACCAGTCTCAGGTCTGAGGCACCTTTTGGGATGGGCACCGGGCCTGGAGGCCCAGGCCCACAGACCAGAGCCGAGCTCCTGGTGTGCGGCTTCGAGTAGAACACGCAGCCACAGGGAGCCTCCAACTCCTGCCCTGGGAACTCCTTAGCCCATCCTGAGAGCTGCTGTATGCAGCCAGCAAGGGCAGTGACACCGGCCAAGAATCTGCAGATCTTGGTGAGTCAGTGCCCCATGCCGAATCCCCGAAGGGAAGGACACGCATGTGCATGACTTGCACTAGGGAGGCCGACATGCCAACGCACACGCTGGGGTAGGCAGGCAGCTATGGTCCTCTGACGTGTGCAAAAAGGCTGCCAGGGGGCTCTGTCTGCCAGAAGGGTGGCCCGACCCCCTCTGCCTTCCTCCTGCCTCTCCTCACCACGCTCTGAGCACGGGCCTGCCCCGGAGCAGACACGAAACAAGTTTTTGCTGCATGTTTGTAAAATGACAGAACAGCCAGCCTCTGGTACTTCTTTCCCCCACTGTGCCTCATCACACTCTCCCAGCCACAGCCCCTGTGCCACAGCTGACTAGTGTGCCCAGGAAAGGGTCAGGGGCCATATCCTTGGTGGAACAAGACCACCTAGTGATCTTGGTACTGCAGATCCTTGAGTTGGCATCGTGCAGGGGGCACGAACTTGGGCAGCAGCAGCACACGTGCCTGGCCCATGTGAGGCTGTGAGCACCGCAAATAAACGGAGCAGCCCAAGAACAAGCTCCGCCCTGCCTGCCACCATCCACATTGCTAGGTCAGTGCCTTCCCCCGGGGGGGGGGGGGGACCAGGGTCCTGAGGAGGGGGCTGGTCCTACAGCTGGTGGTACCAGCCGGCTCCTGGGGAGGGCGGCACTGTCCGCAGTTGGGTGTGTGCAGGCCTGGCCTCTCTCAGTGCAGGCAGAGTGGGGTGAGGGGTCAGAGGACCTAGGAGCCCCTCTCCCACTCCAAGGCCCCAGCCTCGCTGAGCCGGGGGCCCCCTTACCTGAAGAGTTAGGTGGCTGGCTGGTGGCTCGGGTCCCTGGGGATGGAGAGGTGCTAGGATCATCCTAAAATGGGAGAGAGAGCCTCTGCCATTACTCTGCTCAGGAAGGCTGCATGGGTCCAGGCTAGGGTATATTTGGATCAGGGTCATTTATAAAACCTATCCTCCAACTGTTCTTGGTGCACGTGTATTTCTTTCATCATCAACAAGAGAACACATCATTCAAGAAGGAAACCCTCGCAATGCAGGGAGTTCACGGGCCTGTGGGCAGGAGGGAAGGCAGAGCTCCGGGGGCACAGCTTCCTCTGGCCCAGTCCCAGGCGCCTCCCCGGCACTGTGTGGAGGGCCTCAGCCCCCACGCAGCGCTCACTGCCATTCGCTGTCCACTCTCACCCTGCCTGGGGTGCCGTCCGAGACCCTGGCCTCTCCTCTCTGGGCCTGCCTCACTCTTTGTTGAATGGCAGACCCGCTTTTCCAGGGCTGGGCGAGGACCAGATGTGCCTGGCTGACCCGAGAGAAGCACCTCCCAGGCCTATTGGGAGGGTGAGCGTTGGCTCAGACTCGGCCACAGCACAGCCAATGTCCTGGTAGAGAAGACCCCAATTGTCCCTCGTTCCTCTCTCATCAAGAGGGCAGGACGTGAGCTGGCAGCGGTGGCACACGCCTGTCATCCCAACAAGTTGGGAGGTAGAGGCAGGATGGCAAGTTCAAGGCCAGAAGCAGCCTGCACAACTTAGTGAGACCCTGACTCAAAAAGGAAAAGAAACATACAGCCCAGTGGTAGAGCACTTGCAAAGTATGTGCAAAGCCCTGGGTTCAACCCCCAAGTACCGAAAAAGGAGAAAGAATCTGCTCTACGCTCTCTGCCTTCCTTCTGTCAGCCTGTGAGTTCATCAGCATGGCTGCCAACACAATGATTCCGAGCAAAGTACAACCTTGTGGTGGAGCTGGCCTGGGACAGGCCCCGTCGCAGGGTGCCCTGCCATTCGGTGCCCTGGCCCACCGCCTCTCGCTGCCCGCACTCTCCATTCTGGGCCCAGCTGCAGCGTCCTGCTCACCCTCCACAGCAGCTGGGTCCCACCCCAGGCGTCTCGGGCCTCCCATGGCGCCGGCACTCGCTCTCCCTGACCTCCTCACGTTCTGTCAATGGTCTGCCTCTCCTCACTGAGAGGCTGAGGGCGCTTCTCCAGGACAGGGACCATGCCTCATGGATGTCTGCATCCCCGGCCCACGGCATGGTGCCTGGCCCACCACAGCCCACGAAGCTTGACACACGGCTGCCACATCTGTGCCTGGCACCTGTGGTGATCTCCAAGCAATGGATGTGAGCAATTCAACAGCAATGAAACCCAACTTTTATTACGGATGGCATGTATTTGAGAAAGATTTATTACTTTCTTTTCTTTTTTTTTTTTTTTTTGGTGGTACTGGGGGTTGAACCCAGGGCCTCGCGCCTGCATGCTCTGCAAATGCTGGACCACTGAGCTGCGCCCCCAGGCCATTTTTTGCTTTTTGAGACAGGGTCTCACTAAGTTACGCAGACTGCCTCTGGTTTTGAACTTGCGATCCTCCTGCCTCCGCCTCCTGAGCCATTGGGATTACAGGCGTGCGCCACCTCTCCTGGCAGATTTATTACTTTCAAGAAAATGGCATTTATAAGAATAATAATCCTTCCATTTTTATTACACACCACACACTACTGTTATGCAGAACTTTAGACCTCAATGAGCAAACTAACCTTCTGATACTA
Source organism: Pedetes capensis (assembly GCA_007922755.1). Classification (NCBI taxonomy): domain Eukaryota; kingdom Metazoa; phylum Chordata; class Mammalia; order Rodentia; family Pedetidae; genus Pedetes; species Pedetes capensis. Next base: position 15,141 of record VMDO01028368.1, read on the forward strand.
AACTAGTGTAATTCCGAACTGAAGCAGAGAACCCCTACCTTGTCACAGCCTTTGTGGGCCTTTGTTTCCTCATCTGGTCCCTGTGAGGCATGGGGTGGAGGTGGGTGGGGCTCCTGGCTTCCGCCGCCACCTTCAGGCCCCAGGACTCTGAGCTGAGTGCCAAGCACCTCAGTCCTGTGGAGACTTGGGCCCACTCCAGGAATAGCGCCGGCACCTACCAGGATCCCCCAACCCAGACACTTGTGGGGTAAATGAATGGATTCTGAGTCTCTGGTCTGAGGTAAAAGGATGTGCTAGACTGGACCCTGGGGTGAGTCCCCTCTGGCCTTCTCATATGAAGAGGGCTGAATAATGGATCATCTAAACCAACACATGTGCCTGGGGCCCAGGGCCCAGGGCCAGAAGAAATCAGCAAGAATGAAAGCTGTTAGGAGTATAGTGAAAGTTATTCAAAAGTTAGAATTTTTGCCGGGCGTGGTGGCGCACGCCTGTAATCCCAGCGGCTCAGGAGGCAGAGGCAGGAGGATGGCAAGTTCGAGACCAGAGGCAGTCTGCGTAACTTAGTGAGACCCTGTCCCAAAAAGTAAAAAAATGGGCTGGGGGGTGCAGCTCAGTGGTCCAGCACTTGCAGAGTATGTAAGCGCAAGGCCCTGGGTTCAATCCTCAGTACCTCAAAAAAAAAATAAATAAATAAAAAATAAATTAAAAAAAAAATAAATAAAATAAAATAAAAGTTAGAATTTTTTCTTTGATGTCATTATTATTTTTAAAATTAAATTATTCTTTTTAAATTTATTTTATTTTATTTATATTTTTTATTTTTTTGTGGTACTGGGGGTTGAACCCAGAGTCTCCTGCCTGCATGCTTTCCAAGTGCTGGACCACTGAGCTACACCCACAGACCCCCCTCCCCCACCCAGTTTTTCTTTTTTTTAACTTTTTGAGGCAGGGTCTCGCTAAGTTACACTAAGTTACACAGGCTGCCTCTGGTCTCGAATTTGCAATCCTCCCGCCTCCACCTCCCGAGCAGCTGGGATTACAGGTGTGTACCTCTGCACCCGGCAAAAAATAAATTATTCTTAAAAAATAAAATGACATGAAAGAAACTCCCTGTGTCGCTCTTCTGTCAGCCAGGTGTCTGTGAGGCTGCGCTGTGGGCCAGTGTTTCAGCGGGTGGAACTGGTCCTCAAGTGGTCATGTGACGGGCCAGTAGGTAAGTGGCAGTGCATCCACCCTTGTCACCTGACTCTGATTTTGAACTCTTTTCTTATTTTAAATAAACTTGTTTGTTCTCCATGAATTATAAACCTAGTGCATATTCACTGAAGAGAATTTGGAAGTTACTTAAATCATAAAGAGGAAAACAGGCTGGCCATCAGTGTGGCCCAACACTGCTGGTGCAGACCTTCTGCAGCCACATGTCTTAGAGGCTGGCCCCAGAGGGAGAAGGGCCCAGGTAGACAAGAGGTAGCAGTGACCAAGGCCCATTAAAAAAAAGAAGAGGAAGCTGGGTGTGGTGGCACTCGTTTATAATCCTAGCTACCTGGGAGACTGAGGCAGGAGGATTGCAAGTTTGAGGCTGGCCAGCCTGGGCTACAGAACAAGACCTTGTCTCAATAAACAAACAAACAAATAAATAACCAACCAACCAAACAACAACAACAAAAACCCCCAAAAAACCCCAAAAAACAACCAAAACCCAAAACCCAAAACCCAATAGGATCTGAGGAAGAGAGCTCCACCCTAAGGCTGAAAGCTTCCAGAATGTGTTTCTTTCTGAACCCCTGGGTGTGAAATTGACTCTTCTGTGGCTTCAGACCCTCAGAAGCTGGGCTGGAAAGCACAGAAGCTGCCTAAGAAAAGCAAGAGCTCACTCAGGGCCTGCTGGGGCCAGCAAGGGCATGGCCACTTGCCACACAGGCCTCTGCGCTTCCAGGACTGTGTGGTGAGTTAGTGGGCTGGACCACATGATGTGGACAAGGCATGTGAGGGTGAGTGAGTGAGGAAGTCAGCCTGGCCCCTGGCCTGTGGTCTGGCTGCAGAGTGAGTCTGAATTGCAGCCCTGCCTGCGCCAAGGGCTTGGGAGAAGCAGGGGCTAGGGGCCAAAGTGGGAAGTCTTCCCAGCTGGGGGTCCAGCAGGCCAACTTGCGGGGAGCGGGGTTCATGCAGAAGTGTAGGTGGAGAGTAGCCAGCTGGTGGGCAGAGGGAGTTGCATGTGCCCAGGCCCAGGCCCAGGCAGCCTGCACAGCGTCCAGGATGAGGAGTGGATTGGGTGGGAGGGCTGGAACCCAGGGGACACTGGGCTTCCAACAGGAAGACGAGGCAGCAAGTATACACTGGTCCCTGGTAGCACATTCTTCTCTCTCGTCCTATCATCAAATACAACTTTTAAGCCATCTGTACTCAAAGCCCAAACTTAGCAGTGCTTACTGCAGGAGTCTAATGAGAAAGCTTAACATAGAGGAGGAGAAATTGGGGGCCCTACGTGCAAGTAGATGCTGGGGGCTCTGTGCTCCCAGCCTAGGCTCTAGGATGCCCGTCAAACATGAGAGCCAGGGTTCCAGGACCATCCACCACGGCTCACCTGCAGGTCCCGTTGGATTCAATGGACTCCAGTGGAGTCTTCAAGATCAGAAATCACAGAAAATAAAAATTCTCTGGCTTGCACCAGTTTTTCTACACAGCAGGTGCACTCTTAACACCAAGCCCCTTAATGAAGCCCCATGTGCCTGGAGCGCCCTGGCTGGGAGCAGGCGAGGCCCAGGCTCTAGGCTCCCTCAGCACTCCTGGTGGCTCTGCTTGTCTGCTGCTTCGTCTCTTGTGCTGGGCTGCAGCTCTAAGGGTGGAGTGCATCTGGTCAAGGGCAGGCTTGGGGCCTGCAGGTTTGCTTGGACCCGTGCCACCGAGGCACCGCTACCCCTCTATAAGTCACCCAGTAAAGTGTCCATCATGTGTGTGTCCAAACCAGGTGCACCCCAGGGCCTCACGGGCCTTCCTGGTGGATTTGCTTACATTGCGGGGGAAGCCTGAGTGGGCAAGGTGCCTACCGTTTGGCTTTCATCTTCCTTTCTGTCAGCGGGCTTGTCTGTCTGGGAGGCTGCTTTTCTCCTAGACACGGGCAAGGAAAAAGACGCAAGTCAGCTTTCTAAGGTTTCCACACTAACCCACGACCCCAGCTGCCTCCCTGCTGGCTGTACCCCATCCCCAGGTGGGCTGTGTGGGGATCAGGATGCCTGTGGATGTGAAGGGGCCACCTGGCCAGGCCCCATCTTCTCAGGAGCCAATCCTGGGAAAATCTTTCAGACTTCCGTGCCAATCCATGACCCAGACTCACCTGGGGATGGCCATAGCCACCGAAGGTGGAGGGAGCTGGCTGCACCCTGTCCAAGTCTCCTGGGCCAGGGCTGGTTTGGTTGAGAGGCAGCTAGAATCCCAGGACACTCAAGGTCTGGCCCGTCACACAGAACAGTGGCCCCCTGGAAGGCGCAGGTCTATGGGAAGCTGCTGCCATGGGCCAGCTGGCTGGGGCGAGTGAACCCCAGCACCTTGTAGGAGGGAGGGAGACACTTCCTCCTGGCACGCAAAAGCCCTCCAGCTTTGGGACTCGGTTAACTCAGCACAGCCTTCCCAGTCTGGACTGCCAGAAAAACCTGCAAATACCTCAGAAAGCTGCAGGGGCCACGTGCTCAGTGTCTGCACTTCCCTGCAGGTCTACGGGTCCGAGGTCCCTTTTCATCCGCTCGAAAAGCTCACTCATGCTTCCTGGCCTCAATGGTCCCCTGTACCTGCCTGGGTCTCACTTACACCTGGCCACCTCCCAAATCTCTACACACGGTGCCTCAGTATTTCCCAAAGATATGCTCTGTGGCTCTTCAACTCCTGGAAGCCACCAGAGCATTTAATTCTCCTAACCTGGATGAGCTGCCCACTGAAACACAGGGGCCTAGCGTGTGCCCCTCGTCGGTGGCACGGCACTCACTTCAGGACGGGTCTACCTACCTAGCTGCTCAGCCTAGAAACCAGGCCATTGTCCTTGATATCAATTTACAGCAGTAAGTGTGGCCAATTCTACCTCTGATTTTTATTTCTAATCTGTCTTCTTCCTATCTTCCCTTCCAACCCCTCGCTGCCAGCCATCACTTCTTCCCGGACTCCAACAGTCTTCTCACTGATCCACCCTGTCACTTTGCCCCATTACGATCTATTCCCACCCAGAAGTCTATATTTCATCTTTTAAAAACATACAGCAGACGGGGCTGGGGGTGCAGTTAAGTGGAGAGTGCTTGCCTGGCACCGGTGAGGCCTTACGCTTCATCCCTAGTACCCCCAAAACAAAAAAGCACAGACCAAGCCACTCTGCCCTGGGAAGACTGACGAGGTGTTTGTGAAAGGGCTTGGTACTCAGAAGCTCACGACAGATTTCCACAATAGATTTTTCCCATCCCCTCCTGTCCTCCGCTGCTAGGAAAAAGATTCTAACTGCCCACCGTAAGAGGCAGGAGACAAACATCTGTAAGAATCTTCATTAGAAGAAATTCTGCAAGGGCGTCCTTGCCACAGCTCTGCCTAGCATCTGCCCCCAGGGCAGGCTCGGAGCCTCTTGGCTGATCCTTGCTGGGCTGTGCAAAGCACATTTGCCTCTGAAGGACCTTGACTCGCCCAGCAGTAGCCGGCATCTCGCTGACTCCTGGCAACCCTGGCCCTTTCCTGTTCTCAGACAAGGCATTGATATTTCCTTTTCCAAAAATACTCGGCCCTCTTCTGTGAGGCCCCATTTCTCTCTTCGAGTGCTCTGTGATACAGATCCGCAGCAAGGCACTCTTCCCGCCTTAGTGAGGTCCACCTCCTCCTCGTCCAGGGCTTCCCAGCCTTCCCGGGGGCCTGCGCACTGTCCTGCATCTCTGCTGTCCTCTCTGTGTGGGAAGAGCTCCCTCTTGCCTCTGCCCAGAGATCTGTCCTCATCCTTTGAGGTGGGGGGCATGTGCAGCCTCCTCTGTGAGGCCCTCCTGGCTTTCCCCTGCAGAGCTGCCCCCTGCCCCAGCCACAGTGACCTGCAGGCTACCACCTGCTGATTCCTGAGAGCCACTTATGCAGCTGTCTCCTGTCCTGGAGATTTCTGTCTGCCCAGGCCAGGCAGGAGTCTCAGGAGAGGGCAGGGCTGGGGTCAGCCTCGCTGCTCCCGACATTCCCTCTCCCCAGTTCCTGATGTGGGCACAGAGGAAGGCTGGCTCCACCCCTGGTGTGAAGGCCTGAACTTGTGCGCCTCTGGCTCCCCATGTTAGCCTCACGGAGCCTCCTGGACTTAATGAGATGAAATAGGAGGACAGTGGGGAGGCCCCAGGAGAGCGGGAGGGCGGGTGGGGCCTGAGGAGCAGGGCTCTGCACTGCCTGCGTCTGGGCTGGGCATTTTCCAGATGGGAGGGCGTGCTCTGATGTGAGGCCTGCTCCTGTGTCTGGGGGAGCCACAGCCTTTTTTTTTTTTTTTTTTTTTTCGGTACTGGGGGTTGAACCCAGGGCCTCATGCTTGCATCCTTTGCAAGTGCTGGACCACTGAGCTGCATCCCCAGCCTTTTTTTTTTTTTTTTTACTTTTTGAGACAGGGTCTCACTAAGTTAACAGACTGCCTCTAGTCTCAAACTTGTGATCCTCCTGTCTCTGCCTCCCAAGCTGCTGGGATCACAGGCGTGCGCCACCGCGCCTGGCCAGCCACAGCCTTCTTGACTTGAGGTCAGCACACACCTAAACCCAAGGTTGGCAGCTCTTCTGACGGCGCTGCACGAGCTCTCCACCGCTCGCGTTTCAGCTGCTAGCCTTGGGCAGGCTGGAGCCACACCTCCCGCGTGGCTAGAGAAGCGGGTGGCCAGGGAGCAGGCCCAGAGCCAACCATGACACACAGGGAACGGCGCTCTTCCATCGCTCTGAAAGTGTCCTCTGGGCAGCTGCCACTTCATTACCTCCTTTCCCAACTCTCCAGGATGAGCCCAGAAGGCAGGCGACTTCCTCCGTATTTGCCAGGGCTCTCAGACACTCGGGGCCTGCACCTCTTGTCTGCAGGGGTCCCAGTGCGGGGACTGCTTCTCTGTGTCTCTGAAACAACCTCCAGGGGTAGCCCTGCTTAGGACAGGGCCGGTGAGCAACAGTGGCTTCCGTAAGTATGCGTCAAACTCGAGGGCAGAGTGGTTTAGAGCTCAGAAGACTCCTGACTCAATGCCCCAGAAGGACCTCTTGAGAAGGGAAAACTTTTTTTTTTTTTTGAGTCAAGGTCTCTGCACAGCCCCGGCTGGCCTTGAACCTGTGGTGATCAGCCTGCCTCTGCCCCCCTGAGTGCTGGGATTACAGGCGTGTGCCACCACACCTGGCTGAGAGGGGAAAACTTAAGGAACGGTTTCATCTGCTTGGCTAAACCTGGGGACAAAGGAGTGTGGGACCCAGCAAGGGCTCTCCAAGTGACGGCAGCTTTCTAGCAGGCACGCTGGGCTGGGGAGGCACAGGGCTCACCTCTTGGCCAACAGTTTGTTCATCTCCTCCATGAGGCCTCCTCCACCGCCCCCGCTGCTCGCCCGGTTGGCATCGGACTTCGAGGTCCCGCTGGGACTGGAGCCTCCAGAAGCATCTTCTGGCTGAGCGGGAAGGAGGCCCACCTGAGACTCTGGTGTGGTGGCAGAAGCAGCAGCAGCCCTCTCGCAGGGACGCGGGGAGTGTGTGCGTGTGGCAACACTACAGGGACTCAGGGGTGGGGCATCCAGTCCAACATTCCTAACCCCATGGAATCTAGAGAGGAACGGGGCTTGGCCCATGTCACACAGGCAGCAGACACTTGAAAACTGGCAAATGGTGTCCCTACTAAGGCTAGGTGTGACATACAGGGAGGGAGCCGGCACAGTTTTGGGGGAGGATAACACAACTCAAGCCAGTGGTGTGTATCAGAGGTACCCTTCTTACGGCCGCAGCTGAGCTCAGCCTCAGTCCAGAGCGCAGCGCAAGGGCTGGGAAGAAAAGAGGAGTGGGCGGAAGCAGTTTCCACAAGGCAGCTTTGAACAGTGGGAAAAGTAAAGGACTTGGGTCCAAAGCCTGCAGTTTATAACCTACGTGACCTGAGCAAGTTGTTTAAGCTCCACGCCTCGTACCCTCACCTATAAAGAGGAAGATCCGTGTGTCCCACTTCTGAAGGTCAACGTGAGGACCGACAGCAGCTTAGGGAAACAACACCGCTCGTGACTTCCAAAGCGCTGGCCCCGGTTTTCTCATTTACTAGCTGGCTCGTTTTCCCATTAGTAACTGGTAGGGGGGCCGCCCTTGGCCTGGTGTCTCGCCGATGGCCATGGAGAGCACAGTGCAGAGGCTCTGCGCATGAGTGACATGTGCCCGCCTGCCCACCACGCCAAGGGCCACTTACCCGCTGTACTCTCCTCAGCTTGGCCCCGGCCAGGGCAGCAGCCAGGCCCGACGCTGAGCTGTCGTCGTGGCTGGCCCCCTGGGCTCCTCCTGCGGGCAGCGGGGGTGGGGGTGGAGGGGTGGCCCCCGTCGGGGGAGGTGGGACTGGGGGTGGAGGTGGAGGCGGAGGCCCAGCACAGGACAGAGTGGCGCCGGCAACAGATGAGGGATGCCCCGGAGGGAGGATGGGCCCTGAAACGCAACCGGGTGGGGAGGCGGTCAGTTTCTGGTACCCAGCTGGTGCCTGGCCCGCTGCTGTCGTCTCAGGGTCCCGGGAGGCAGAAGGGCAGCCTGGTCCTCAGATTAAGCTTTGCCTCTTCCAGAAGACCCCAGGGGGTAAACTTGGCCTCGCTATACCTATTCCCTATCCTCGTCTCTCCAGCGACTGGGGAGGGGCTGGGCCACATGGTCACACACATGCCTGACATTCCTCAAGCCTGGTGAACTTCCTCATGCTCCAGTCACGTCTGCCCAGGGGAGGAAGCTCCCTGGCACAGACTGTGCCTGCTCCCCCTTGTTCCTTCTAAGGAGTCAGCACCATCCTAGCCATTGACAGAAGGTGGTCCCTGAGATGTAACTGGAATGGACTCTTGGCTTTTGGGGACTGTGGCAGATAACTGTGGGTCCCAGGGCTGAGTGGGGACAGGAGTCAGGGAGCCATGCTGAGGGCTGGGTGCCAGTGCGAACCCATCTAGGCCCCCTCCCCACCGATGCTGCCTCAGCATCCCCTGGGTGCCAGCCAGGCACTGTGCTGGGGGTTGGGGAGGGCAGCCATGAGATCTTGGCTTGTGGTGTTCACGCCTAGCGGGGAGAGTCAACAGGCCGCACAGGCGAATGCAGGGGAGGGCCGGGGCAGCCTGGCACACGCTACCAGAGCAGGCACGGGGCCATGACCTGGGGAAGCGGGGCTGCACCCAGCCATGGGCTCCTGGATGACTGCCTTCTGGAGCTGGGCCCGACACGAGAGCAGGAAGCAAGCTAGATGAGGGAGGGGGAGGATGCCCAGGAGGAGCAGAAAGGAGAGGCCTGCTGCATGCTGTGGCGGGAGTGGAGGGCGCATGGGCCAGGCCAGGGCTGGACCTGTGGGAAGGCATGAGCGGCCCCAGAGAGAGGCGACTGGCGGCCCTGAGCACAGGGCACTCGAGCACAGCTGGGCTCAGGTTTCTCACCAGCAAGTGAGGACCATACTCACTGGCTTCCTTCACAGGGCACTTGGGCAGATTAGAAGGACATGGGAGCGGCTGGCAAGAGAGAAGTCCTGTCCATACCACGGACATTACGTCCCCTTCCTCCGGGAGCTCAGTCCGCCCAGGACGAAGCTCGGCAGCCCCTGCTTGGCGGACCTCTCTGACCCAGGAGGCCTCGCTCGCTCCTCTGAGGGCCTCTGAAACCCTGCACTGAATGTGGCCACGGTGTGCTCTAACACGGTTGGATGAGCATTGGCTTGTGTGTCTTCTTCACTGGACGGT